>MU834298.1:0-48061 GCA_029204225.1 Diphasiastrum complanatum | reverse complement strand
AAAGATGCATGTGATTTCATACTCCTCTTATAAGCTAAAGTAATTGAGAAACTCAACTTCTATGACATGATGAGAATGCTCATTCGTTCATATACTAAAATTAGCTCACAATAGATGTGGCATATTAATCTATTATAATTAAAAGAATAGTGTTCCTGGGCCGTTCACGTTTGCCCCACGGGCAGCCTAACCCTGCCCCAAAAAAAAAACTCCCCATTTTTCAAATGTTGTACCCTCCCCTTTGCCCACTTGCCCAAAACCTTGCTCTCCCAGACTTGCGGGCTCACATCGCTAGTACCCTTTGAGAAATTTATCCTCCAAGGTGTGAACAAGGGTATTGATGTTGTCGAAAATATCTATACATAAATAAATGCGCCCAACAAAAATAAAATATACTTTACAAGAAATTAAAATAGGTCGGAGGGTCGTGGCATCCTGAGTGCGTAAGCTCATAACCCAATGAGCACATTTGTAAATTGTAGAATATTGTACCATAGAACAAAATAGACTTGGGCCATGTAAATAAAATAATATAAAAAGCCCAAAGTCTAAGTTAATAAGTTTTGAGTTAGAGTCAAAGTCGAAATGGTAATATGTGAGTGCTACTTTGTGCACCTCAGTATCAAGTGTGTTTTCTATGAAGGGCTTGGATTTCAATCCTTGCCTCAATGAAGTAGCCATAGAAGCAAAGGGGCAAGGGCCTTCCAAAGAATAAAAAGGCACATCTTGTACTCATTTTTTCCATGCTTAATAGATGGGATGAGACTCTACCATTTTGCTCACTCAAGCATCCTCATCTGCTTTGCCATCATATCTAATGCTTTTGTGAATGTTGCTATTTATATGGTTTTGCTACTTTCATGGTTTAGTATTTTTGAATGCTTCTACATTAGAGTAATGGCATTAGCATATCCCTCTAACTATCTCTCCTTGCTCTCTTGCTCTATTTCATGGATTGTGATGTGGTTAAGTGCTAGATTGGAGGGGTAGTGTTAAAGCTAGAGTTAGGAAGCAACTAACCTACAGCTAGATTCAGTAGCTCTATCCTAGTGGAACTAACTCCTTTTGAGAGGCGGACAGGCTGCTCACCTTCTATCTCTACACCCTACAGTGGCGTCGTTTTCGAGGATACAATTATGACTTCTAATCATGTGGTCCTCATTGGGTTACCACGTAGCATCATAAGAGAGTTCAAATGACGGGAGCAGTATGATACATTGCAGAAGCAATCAAAGACACCATCATGGAAGAGGATGAGGGCTCTGATGATGACACGAGCAATAACTATACACTGGCCCCACCATCTCACTCCTTCGGTTGCATCCACCTCCAACACTTCCAATCTTTCCAATGATCTATTGATGGAGAAAATTACGAAACTACACAAATAGTAGATGAAACAACTTATAGCTCATTTTGAACATAAACTGAAAGTCTTACAAGGAGCTGTTGCATCATCATCATTCACGCCAAAATTGAATCAACAACAATATCCAAGAAGAGATAATGTAAGGTGTCTAGTTTGTACTCAAAAACCATACTGCCAATGAGTGTCCGGTCTTAAAGGAAGACTCAAATTGATACACCGGTATTGCCATCTACGTAATGCATCCTCACACGAAACTACATTTTGTCCATTTAACCCCAGGATCATAAAGCAAAAGAGGGCACAATTCCACACCTCTTATCCATATCATGAAGGGGCACCAAATGAGGCATCACAGTTTGGAACACCAATGAATTCGCAACACACAACATTTCTAGCACCACCAGGGCCAGGCAACAATCAAGTGGCCCATGTGAACTTGACAGCAATAGAACATGACGCATCAGCCCAGCCTAAGTAGCAGTAGTGGTTTGGACCTGATGAGACATTTGTCGGTCCAACCATCAACGCATATTTTGCAATATAAGCTGCACAACCTTAGCGGCAAGGTGGACAAATCTATGGCTACTATGGATGCGGGGAAGGTCAGTGGTCACAGAATTGATGAATGCTCTCACAAGGGCACGTATATACCCTTTTCCTGAGAATGCAGATATGGGCACTATTACAAGAATTTCTCATTGAGACCCAGAGTGAGCACGCTCTTAATCTTGATTATCATTCAATTAACAGCCGCTCTTGAGAGGCAGCTGTAGAATCCTACTATTAATTCAGCAATGTTAGTTTGTGTGCAAGTTGTTTGAGAAAGAGAAAGAGAAAGAGAGAGAGTTTTTGGTGGAGTTAAAGATAGTCAACATTCCCAATTCTAGGAAGGGGTGTAGCCCTTGTTTTTTCCCTGTTGAAGACATGGTATCATAAACGTTTCTTTGTTGGACTTGAAACATCCACAAGGAAGGCCATGTTGATGGGGGAAAGCATTGGGGTGACAATCTGGAATAGGATACAATGGTTCGAGAATTTTGACTAACACTCTTCATGCTTTCTTTCTATCTCTTTCATTCTCAGCAGCAAGACCATGCATAGCAAGACCAACAACAAGACCAAGAGCAACAAGACCAGGCACAGTAAGACCACTAAGAGCAACAACAAGACCAAGAGTAGCAAGGCCGGGCACAGCAGGACCACCAGACAGTGCAGGACCAACAAGAGAAGGAAGAGCAGGAGGCTGTGCATGTGGATGTGAAAAATGAAGGGGCAGGTGATGAAGCTGAAGGGCCTCAAAAAGAGAAAACAGCATGGGAAGAGGCCAGGGCAGAGAAGGGTGAACTCCGCACACTTCTGAACCTGAGACATGTGAATATCTATGCAATGATACTTTGTTATCAGAGTTATATTCCCTTAAAATGATAAAGTGCTCCAGACCATATAACATTAAAACTCATGCAAGCAAGATGTAACACGTGCACACTCTATTGCACTAAAAGTAGAATAATGCTACCTATCATGTTATGAAGTGTGACCAAATTCACCAAGTGATCAATGTCACCGCTATATGATATGTTAAGAAGACATTTGTTATTATTAAAAGGGAAACAAGGCATTTATTTTTTCTACTGCACAATGTGAATCTCATTATGGTGATGTCATTTTCTAGTTCTTATGTGTTTGCAACACCCACCCCTTGGTGGATAGAAGACAAGAATCCAATGAAGACAGGGAATTCCTTACGCCAACGAGGATAAACTGGGGACGCCAATATTTTTGAAGAACCTGCAAGAGGTATGGGAATAATGGCTAGAGTTCGAGGCATCAAACACCATACTTGTAGATGATAAACGCTACAAGTCATTAAAAAACAACTACGAGAACTGCTTGGCTATAAATTTTTTCGACCCTTCCGTAGAGTGCAATGCTGAAACGGCCCCCTAGTATATGAAGGAAAATTTGTGCCTGTGGCTCATGGGATGGTTCCATGCGTGAATCCCTATCGCCTTTACGAGAAGAAACCCTTTGTTCGACTGTGAGGACAATATGTCCCCTCTAGTTGTGAGCTACTTTGTTGAGGTCAAAGGGTACTCGTACCACTTCAACTCCCCTACAGATTAGATTTAACAACCCAGCTTGGGCTACAACTAATTTTTTGTACACTTTACATATATCAAAAATCAATATACAATATCTGCATAGATTTGAATGGCTATTTCATTCTTGAGTGGCTTTGAGTTTCATTTGTAGCTTCCTAATACATTAGGATGAAGGTTTAAAGGACGAGGCATTCTTCAACCTGTAAATCCTATGTTGGTGCTTGTAAATGTTCTTAACCAGATTCCAACATGATTTTTGAGTCACAAATAGGGTAGGAGAAGTTGATGTCAAGGTTTGTGCTCCTTGCAACATTACTAGAGTCAGATTCTCTGTCTAAGAGTTCAACAAAGGTTATTTCCATTAAATTTGTCAGAAAAATCTGATCAGAGAGTTTTTACCAAAAATAACACTACTAAACCTTCACCTAGAAAACCTTCGTTAGTACTATTTTTAGGTTCTGATTTTTCAGATCAAGTCTCTATCAAATTTTTTGTCAGATCTAGTTCAATTTTATTCTGATTTTGAGAATTCTCCATTTCGAGAAGCGTCGATCATTTGATCGTAGAATCTTTTTCACAGTTTAGGAATCTGATTCTTGTCAAGTGAAAGGAATTTTGCAGATCTAAACTAAGATAGTTCCTGATTGAAAAATCTAGATTCAATTTCATTGTTTGTTGATTTAGTTTGTAAAGATGGCTCTAGGGGCTGCTCCTCAGGAACCCAATCCAATCATTGTTAGGAGAGCACCCCGTTTGGATTTACCCAAATACAATGGATTAACAGATCCAGTTAGATTTCTTCAGATCTATTCTGAATCTTGTGAAGTCTATGGTGAAGTTTTTCCTCAGGATAAATGTAAGCTTTTTTCTATGGCCTTAACGGGTGCAATACAAGATTGATACTACAATCAAGATGAAACTGAGCGTACGGATTGGAGACTGTCAAATGAGCCCTCATTACACGGTTCAAACGTCGAAATTTTATAGAAGACCCTTTTCTACTTTTAAGTACAATTAAAATGGGGAAGAGGAAAATGGTATGAGACTACATTGAACAAGTAAAATGCCTCAGATCTGAGTGTGTACCTGAATTGATAATTGAAGATGCCATGATTATGTTGTTCTTGGCAGTGTGAGGAGTGGCTATGGTGATTGTGTGATGTGATCTGCATACTGCAGTAGATTCTATTAGAATTTTAACTCCGATGTGACTGGGCGATCAGACAATTGGGTCTACAAATAGGAATCGCGTTCAAGGGTGGTCGCATCCAATTCACCTTGAAGACGTTCGCGTTCTAACTCGGCTAAGTCCAATTGGCCTGCTAGCAACAAGACTTGTTGTTTTGAATCCCAAACCGCTTTGTCCAGCTTGTCTTGCGCCATGGTGAGTGCATTTTGAAGGGTCACCACATAGTCTTCCAGGTGTTGGGCAGACTGGTTGGCCTTCTTTAACTCAGCTTCAAACTTTGCCTCGTGTTGTTTGGCAATCTTCAACTCGTGGTTCAACTGAATAACCTTTTGGCTAATCAGTGTGCCCAGATCTGATATGTGCATGTTCATGTCTTTTTTCTCATCAATCACGGTCTAGATCACTCACGCAAGGTTTGAAACTAGACCCATTGCATCACCAAAATCCACGGTCGTCAAAACATCAGCAACAAGAGCAACAAAAACACCTCTGGTAGGAATTGTGGCGACTGGTCTCTGGTGTGTGGCCGGTTCTTCTTCTTCGAATATATCTTCTGCTTCAAAACCCTCTGGCACTGTGGCGTCAAACTACTTTGGTGAAGGAAAAACATAAACAACCTTGAGGGTTTCTAGTGCGGCTTCAGCTTGATCTGGAGGTGTGAGCTGGAAAGAATCATCAAAGCCAGTAGATATATCATGGAACTGTCCGAATCTTCTTCCAGGGGATTGGAGTGGGCTTTCCTCCCCCAAAGCGTCATTAGCTATTACGAAAACTTTTTTGAAGACTTCCACAAAAGCATCTCAGATCGTGGGTTTCACCGACAAATCTTGCCACCACAACGACGCCTTGTCGCATAAGAACAATATGACACTTTCAATTTTCTTCTCATCAAAATTTCTATGCAAATTGAAGTAGCTACTCCACTTAACGAGCAAGTGCTGCACAACTTTCAGTTTCTTCTCATTCTTCTCCCCCGAATAAGTTTCAAGTTGAAATCCGAGGCTCGAACAAGATAACAGCTTTATCTGGTTCAAAAGAGCTTCCATTTGTTGGTCTCTCAGATTATTCCAATAGTTCATGTCATTGAGCGCCATACTCAATTGCTGAAAAATCTATCTATATGATGGTGCAGTCTTGGGATTTGGCATAGCCTTAGTCTGATTTGCAATTTATTCAGCCATCTTAAATGATTTATTTCAAGAAATAACTAATTTTAGTTAATGAATATGTCTATTCTTAACTTTAAGTGAAGTATAGTTGACCAATTCAGACTGAAATTGAGTCCACTATGGTCAATTCACCATTCTTAGTTCATTTCATAGACATTTCAAAATATTAAAAAAAATTGAAATTTTTAAAATTTCGAACTTTATTTTTTTTTAATTTTTATGTAATTTGAGATTCAAGAAAAAACAAACACTATTGATATATATACAATCGAAATAGAAAAATCGACATATTGTCTGATTTTAAATCTTACCAACATAATGTCAATCCGGCATGCAAAGCACATGACATTAACTACTTAAAAGTCCATTACAAAATTTTTACGTAAATTTCAGTTTTACAAAAATTCATGTCAGCCTAAATCTTTGTGACGAAACAGTCAAAGCACATGCGTATGAGCACTCAAACGACTGTAAATCCCTCATGCATGTCAAAAAAAACTTTCAGATTCAACATGCAATCAATCCATACAAGCACAGTACCTCAATTTAGGAGAAACAAAAAATTAAACGTGCAATTAGAACATTTATGGATTTCGACAATTTTGCTCACAAAACTGCCAAAACTTGAGATACCATGCACCAAATTAGGCGTTGTAAAGCAAGTACGGAGGGAGACCAAGTGACTGAGATACTTGATACATTAGCCTGCTACCTCAGCTTCACATGTGTGAGAACAGAGATGCCAAAATTCTGTAGTATGACGCACTTTTCTAGGCCATACTGTCTAGAAATATGCAAACAACTTCCCAATCCCAAAAAGTGATGTTACCAATAGTCTTAAATGGTCTATTAGACTTCCATTAAGCATTCATATAGGTCCTAAAAAACAGTATGGGCCAAGATTTTTTCTAGGGATTTATGAAAGATTGTTTTATAGAAAAAATCGAGAGAGACAGATCTTAACGACATGCAAATGAAAACCCGAGAGAATTCACCCACTTGGAATCTTGTTCTCCACTTGGATGAGAATACCAATTGATCCACACCAAGAATTCGATAAAAAGCAGCACTGCTCCAAGTTCTCTGATCTTCGTAAGCCTTGCTCTAGGGTGTATGTCGCCAGCTTGTGATTATTGAGAGAAAGGGTTTATTGTCTATTGTTCACAGACATTCATATCTAGTGCATTCTTATCGTCGTTTAAGATTTAGAGTGTAGGGTTTTAATGGGTCTAGAGTCATATTCAATGCAAACTGGCTGCTCTTCAAACATTTTTAATTGATAAGACTATAAGGTTCCTATAAGAAGTTTTTTTTGAGTTTGACAGGACTTTGGGTTATAATAAGAAAATAAATAAAAATTGCGTGTCATTGTTTTTGGAGACACAACAAGGAGGTTGCATTTCTTGTTCCCAATTCTAGCCTATGCCATGAGCAGCGTTTCCTCAACGAACCTGCTTTCCTACGTGGCCATTTATGTGCGATTGAACGTTGTCGCTGCATGCAGGCTATAAATGAGTGATTCTTTGCTTTTAATGAAGCAATTAATGATCCACTATCTTCATTGATCCTTTTAGGTAAGTGGGTGTATATTAAATCTCAAGCCAAATAGTCTTAACTTTGGTTGGGGTAGTAGAAAGGTATAAGAGCTGGCTGGTAGTAGAAAATTTTAAGAGCTAGCATTTCAACTACATTTCAGTGGACTGCACACAACGGGTCTTTGCCTCATAGTGGACTGCAAAATATGGATGTGATACAATATAGGATGTGATACACTTTTAGGAGGTCTGCAACCGGTCAGGAAGGCTGAAGCTGCCCTGGTCAACGAATACTTCAAGAAACAAGTGGCATACAATGAAGTGCGTTGGGCGTTATCACATTCGTTCCTACAAGAGACGAGACTGGCAAGGAGTGACAATGAGGGCTGGATGCTAGTGCTATAGCCTATTGCTTTCGCTTTTGCTCTAGAAAAGACAAAACCATGGACAGATACAGAAGAATGTCGATAATTCTTCGCAGCAGCAGCAGAGAAAGCAGAAGAAAATCAGCAAAAGACGAAGAAGAAGAAGAAAAAGAGAAGAAAATGGGCAGGAAAAAAATATCAAAAGGAGGAGGAGGAGGACTTAAGGGCATGAGATATTTTACACCATCGCCCTTCGATTCATGCCACATGGCACATCTCCACTTGGCACGGATCCATGATAGATTTTAAAACATGTGACAGAATTTGAACGTTTTGACATATGAATCAACTGTTGCAATGATATGCCAAACCGTGTGCTCAGACATAGCAGCAACATTAGGCTCAAATTCCTATGGCTTTTTTTTGAATTCTCTCATAGCATGGATAGTGACACACCACTATGGTCGATTGATTATTTGGGTTCGGAGATGTTACGAAGTTCCTATCATAAGACAAAATCTTAGACGTATTAGCTCGTCTTGAGTAGTCAAATAGCATGTAATGCTTCATTCATTGCCACAAAATTCTCACTAGGACTTGAATTGCTCATATAGCTTGCGTTTTTGCGATTTCTTTCGAAACAATTTGCTCTGCCTTGAGGCACCAACTTAAGAAATTCTCCCAATCTAATATCCATCTTGCTAGATAGAATATTCACGATCAGTTTTGTTTGCGGCATTTTAGCTTCTGTCATCTTGAAGAGTTCTTCATGATGATGTAACTAGGTATTGACATCTATTCATGGATTATGTACTTCGACTGCAGCTTTAGCGGCTTCCAAGGACTCTTCTTCTTGTAAATGTTTAATCCACTGCCTCATGTTTTGGTATTTCTTCTTTTTTGAGTTGAGATTCGGATACACCCCTGATGCAGTAGGTATATCAGTAGATGGCACAGATTCAGCAGGTGTTGGATCAACAACAACTTCTTTATGTTTCTAAGCTCTGGTAACAACCATCAATGGTACACTTGGTTCAGTAGGCTACTGGACTGCTGGTCTTTGCTTGATTGTAATCATATTCAATGGAGCAGTTACCGGTGGTGGTATTGGTCTTGCTGGACAGTCCGTGTAACAATGTCCATAAGCACATTCCCAGCAAAATGGGATAAAATTTCCTTTGTTATGACATTCAGCAACTTTGTGATTTTTGCCACATGCAAAGCATCCAAGTGGTGCTCTAGCCCATTGTCTAGACTATTGTTGTTGCATAGTAGCATAGATAGCATATTGCTTTGAAGGACCAATATCTTGATCAGTATTGTAATTCCACTGCTCATTACCAACTGGAGATTCTAGTTCCATTAGATTTGCAAAAAGAGCATGTTGTGTTGGTGGATCTGGCAAAGCTAATCATTTAAGAAATCCAAGGCCATGGGCTTGGTTCTTAGCATCAGGTTCCTTCCAGGTAGTAGGTTCCTGATATTGAAGCTTAGCATATCTTTGTTGGATAATCTGAGGATTAAACGAGCAAAAAGTTGTTTCGTGTCTAGTAGAGTTGCACAAATGACAAATAGTATCTGCCATACGTCTTTTCATTGTTGAACACTCATTTATGGTGTGATTCCCCACACAAATCACACACCAAACATTTTCTCGACTAGGAAAAGTTTTAGCAAACTTTTCTCTTGCTTTGTCACTTTTAGCTTGTTGCTCTTCCAATGCTTTAAGCTTTTCATCGGACTGTGACTGCATCTTTTCCAGCTGCATCTGTTGCTTTTAACCAAGTTTTTTGAACTCGTTAATCATCAACTTTGCTATTGTATTGATGTTTGTGGATGCAATAGTGGTGGATGTTTTGGTAGTTTGCCCCGTTGTATATGGCAGCATTACAACGTTTGGTTCATCGTCTGAATTTTCATCTTCCTCATGTATTGCATTGTCCATATCATGTTGTAACCTTTTGTAGAAAGTTTAACACCTTTATGCAAAAATACCAATTCTCTGAAAGGAATCTTTGCCTGAACCTTCGCCAAAGTTAGAGTAAGTCCAACATAATATTTTTGATAATTAGTGAGTTGGGCGAACTTTAAGTCAAGGTTAGTTGTCATATTGATCTATTTTTGTCAAAAAAAAAGTGCTCTTTTTTGCAAAGATAACACTATCACTCTTGATCCTTTGCCGACTTGTCGGAGGATTCCAAATATAGTATTCCATTATTTTTGAATTCGGTGAAGGTTAGATTTATCGAGATCATCCAAAAAGTCTATTTTAATCCTCGCCAAGCTACAAAAAATCATTAAACACCAGAAAGAACCTTAGCCAATTCTACCCTAGCAATATCAGTACCAGATATACCTACTGTCAATCAGGCGAATGTTAGTTTTACTAGTTTTGTCAAAAATAGTCAGAAAAATGATTTTTACCCAAAATAGTAGTGAAAGAACCCTCTCCAAGTCAACCTTCACCAGTACTATTTTTGAGTTTTGATTTTTTAGATCTAGCTACTGTCAAATTTCTAGAACATTCTGTTATAGTTTGATATTGATTATGAGAAATCCTTATTTTTAGAAGTGTCGATCGCTTGATCAAGATCCTTTTTTCAAAATCAGAAATCTGACTATTGTAAAGTGATAGAGTTTTTACAGATCTTATTAGAGATAGGAGTTGATTGAAAATTCTGCATTCAATTTAAGTGATTTAGAAAGATGTTTGATACAGATAATGACATTGACCCATCTGAATCTTCGTTGGTCATTCCACAAGTTATTGTTAGAAGGTCACCTCGTCTAGATTTACCAAAGACTTATAATGGGTTATCTGATCTAGTCAGATTTCTCAAAATATTTTTTGAATCATGTGAGGTTTATGGCAAAGTTTTTCCACAACTTAAGCTATTTCTATGGCCTTAATTGGAGCTCCACAAGATTGGTTTTATAACCAAGATGAGAGTGAACGTATGGATTGGGAAGTGGTTAAAGCTTTCCTACTTTTAAGTAAAATTAAAATGGGAAAGAGAGAAATGGTGCGAGATTGTATTGAATGGGTCAAGCACCTCAGATCTGAGTGTGATCCTGAGCTAGTAAATAATAATGCGATAATCATGTGATTTTTAGCAGGCCTACCTAAAAGGATTAGACGCTAAAGTCATTTATTAACTTCTAACTCATCAATTATCTATGTGATCATTGGGTTGGACTTACACACATAGGTTGCCAATTCCCTCTCAGTTATTCACTATAATTAGAGTTGCCTCGATATCTACAAACTCTTCAACATTGTCCTCTTGTAGTACTTGCAAAAGAGCATTTTCTTGTTTTGAGCAGGTTGCTAATTCTGCAAAATAGATAGCCTCCATGCTTAGTTTGGTGGTATTTATGTGATTCTGTTTGCATTACTTTGTGTTGTAGCAAATTCTTTTCTTAAGGTACAAATTTTCAAAAAGTGTAGGACAATGAGTAATGACAGTCACACAAGCTATTTTCTTGAAATATTATGAGTTTTGACACATTGAAAAAGTTTGGGAAGCAAATTAGGAATGACCCATTAAAAACCCATGAAGAAGTTTAGGACGTTACAACTCATGAAGGCTTGGTAGAAATGTGATTAAAAATTTCATTCCCTAGTAGTGAAGGCTTCCCTCAAGATTTTTCTAACTAAAATGAAAATCCATTCCATCATTTAAAAGTCTCCTCGCAAGACTTAACTGCCTAGTTAATAAAGAAAGTCCATAATTGAAAATTTACATACCCATGAATATTTATATCTATTGGTAGAAGATTTGTCCAATTTGAAATATCAATTTATCGTAGACAATACGACATTCATATTTTTTTACATCATCTCTATTGTTTAGGGTAAGAGTCTATCTAGAGGACCTTATGGTGGTTTGGGTTTATTTTATATTTTATCTCACTAGAACTTCTCATACGACCCTTAATGGAGGAGTGTATCCCTCATCTAGACTAAGGGTGCATGCACGGCCCCAGCCTTAACCAATGATCCAAAATCATCCATTCATATTCATTATGGATCATGAAAAATTAGGACTAATGGATCATTGAATGAGGGTGAGGCTCTTTGCCTGCACCCTAATTTAGTTGAGGAATAAGCTCTTCCACCCTTAACCTTCATAAAGTCATTGTGAAGACCATTCTCCCATCTTTAAAAAGGTCATCCAAAGGTTGCCTCAGTTGGTTAGCTTGGCATCCAAAGCTTATTTGGTCCCAAGTTCAAGCCCCCTTGGAAACCAAGATGCATCTTTAGAAAGGTTACCAAAAAATGTGATACATGAATGTGGGAAGGTAAGATTTTATCTCATTTATCTCAAAGACTACAATTCCAACTCACTAAGTGACCAAAGACAATGTTTGCAACTACTCATGTCTACAAGGGTTGCTAATGACATTTTGAATTTTGACAAACCACATGGGGAGTCCATTTCAACACATTTCCTCAATCGCGGGCACTAGTTGCCTTCAACAAATTTCAAAACTTAAGCCCAGCCCCATTAATTTTGGACAAAGCCTAATATGCCAGTTCGAGAGTCTCTAGAAGGCTTGAACCTTTGGAACTCAAACCTCATACCTCACTCGAGGAGAAGAGAGCTCTAAGCCATCCTTTGAGACCACAGTGAAGGCACACTAGACCATGGAATGGAAACAGTCTTAAAGGGTTTGCAAAGCATGAGAGGGGTTATGGGAGATGCTCTCATGCATCAATTGCATGGCTCAACATGGTCAAGGACAAAAGTCATATGATGCTCAAAGCAACTTGATCATGTCACTATAGGTGGTTGTGTCACAAGAAGTCATATAAAGTCCTAAGAAAAGACAAAGTTGTGGGCACCATTCCATTTTTCTTTTTAATCATTATATAATCTCAAGGGTATAGCTATTCCACCAACATTCAACATATCTCCTAAATTATAGAGATCTAAATGGAGCTAGACCTTCAAATCTTTTCTATATAGATATCATAAGTTGGCCTTGACCTCAAGTCAAATTAAAGAACAATCCAAAATTATCCATATCTCTCATTTTAATAAAGTCATGGTATGTGGACTCAAGTGGGCTATAGACTTTGGTTGAGAGAGAGAGAGAGAGAGAGAGAGAGAGAGAGAGAGAGAGAGAGAGAGAGAGAGAGAGAGAGAGAGAGAGAGAGAGAGAGAGAGAGAGAGAGAGAGAGAGAGAGAGAGAGAGATCATTATCATCATCATCAAAACCCTCCAAAGTCCAACAATGATGATTGATTTTGAAATTTAATTGGACAATATTGTGTTAGCAAACTGAATTTTTAACAACAAGATGGGTTTAGCTTTTCTTAGTTGTATTGAACGCTAGAAAAAGAAAATTTAACTAGGCTAAGAAATGGAGAAAAACAACTTTAAGAGTTAAAAACAAGAGCCCAAGCATTGGTGTCAAGAACCAATAGTCTTACAAGCCTATTGTTAGTTTTTAGCTTTTATACCTAAAACAAATGCACTATTTATAGCTATAAATTTTGGATGTATAGATTTGTTCTAGTATTTTAATGCTTTCATTAAAGAGTTATGGTTTCTTATAAGGTTCCGTTGAAAGTTAAACTTTATTTTATTTTGGGCAAATGCGTGGAACTTAAAATTAATTTTTTTGAATATCAATGTTCTCAAGCCTTAAGGCTAGGCTATTCAAAGAGAAATCAAGCATACTCAAGTGGCAAGGTAAGCTGCAAAGGAGTTGCCCCATTAATGATATTCCACAATCCATGGTCAAAGAGGAGTGGTAGGCCAAACCCATGACTAGGGGGCTATGCAAGGTTGTCAAAAAAAAGTTCCACTCATTATTAATGAGATCCCCAAATAAGATCAAGCCAAAAACTCTTAAAAGAAGTTGGAACCCGAATTCCAGTTTCTCATTCAAAGTTCATACTCAACCTTACAAACAAGCCTCACCTCTTGTTACAAGACAAACCAACAACAACACTGGTTACACCACCAGTCCCCCCCTCCTCAATTATAACCAAAAATGTAAACCAAAAATGTCTCAATGTTGGGGGCCCTCCCATTGAGGGAATGATGATGATGATGTGATACCTCTACGTAACCACACTTACCAGGCCCCATTTAATGTTTGTATTATTTTATGTATTTTCGATAATCTTTTCCACGGTATTTTAACAACAAATTATTTGTACATACTCATGCCTACACATGATTTTCCGGTGGAAAAATGTCACCCACTAGCGGAGACGGCAATGAAAGGGGGTATTTTATTGACGATGGGGCCAGGCTCTTTTGCAAGTGGCTTTCAATTATTAGAGAGAGGAAGGTGGGGGTTCAAGTATTGGGCCTACAAGAAGGGTATTTGGTTAGAGGGGGTGGGTAGGAATGCTTGTGGGTCCATGGATGATGGAGAGAGAGAGAGAGAGAGAGAGAGAGAGAGAGAGAGAGAGAGAGAGAGAGAGAGAAGTATACTAATGAGAGAAAAAAAGACTAGCCTTGATACTTGTGGAGAACTAGGGTAGGTCGTAGTACTTAAGTACCTGGTCCCCACTAGAGGTAGAGAGAGGAAGGGCCAATGGTACCTCTATAGCTCGAGAGAGAGAGAGAGACATAGAGATATAGAGAGGAGGAGACAATAGTACACCATGGGTAGCTTTAGAGTCATGGTTGAGAAGAGGTGGGCCAAAGTACTTTGGGCCCACTTGGGCTTGGTCCCACTCATTTGAGAGAGAGAGAGAGAGAGAGAGAGAGAGAGAGAGAGAGAGAGAGATTCCTTGTGTATGAATGAATAAAAGGAGGTGGGGTCATGGACTTGTGTTACATTGAAAGAGCTTGGACAACACACAAGCTTAGAGGTTGTAATGTAAAGAGAGATGGGCATTGGGAATCATGCCTTTTTTTGGACTTAAACTAAAAGGTGGTGAATGTGTGAAAAAAAACTTTGTTTCTCTATGAAGGGCCCATATTCAAAGCAAAATCCCCCATACTATTGAAAGGCCAAATCCTAAAACTAGGTAAGTAATGGTTTGAGAATGACACAAAGAAAGCAATAGTTTTTGGAGCATAATCTCCCCAAATGTCCCTTGTTCCACGCACAGACTACTAGAAGACTTGAGAATGTGCTTCCAATGACACAAGTTATTAACATTCTTATCCAACTCATCTACGATGGGGCACCAATTTTTGTTTCCAATCACACATAAAACTATTGTTGCCCAAGTGTTATAGTTCTTTCTAAACCCAAAGGTTAAACGCTCAGTTTCAACCACCCAAAATGTCGCTATGTCTTTTTGGAGCCTCTTTGGTCACAATTCTAGAACCACAACTTTTCTACAACATACAATTGTAACATGTTTTTTGTGCAACTCAAATTCAAGCACTCACTTGTTTTTTTAGCAAAAAAAAAAACATTGTGCACCTTTTTTCATCACATCACCTAGTTGAACCCTGAGTAATTGAAATCAATGTCTTGATAGAACCTAGTACATGCACCCTTTTTTAACAATCACTCAACCTTGTTGGACATTTTTGTATCGTACAAGTGTAAAGGGAGCATTCTACACATGGGACTTCCCATGGGAGCAAATTTATACCAATACCCTATTATCTTTGTGTGTGTGTGTTTTGTAGTTATTGTGAAGAGATTATTTTCAAGGACTAGAACATTGGTTTTTTTTTTCGTGTCTTGTAGACAAACTACGTCTTACTAATGACTATGGACAATGTTTACATTTATTGAAGATATTCACAAAGGTGTGAATGACTTTTCAAATGCTTGTACGTCATCTGCAAAGGCCCTTCGTGGCCATATAGGTGGGTAAGCTGTTATCAAAGATGGCATGAACTTGGGTATGAAGGAACCAACTTGGTTTGTATGAGACCTTGTGGTACTAGTGTCAATACTATGGTATTGGCTTTTCCAATAATTAGGGTCATTACTTGACTATTGGTTTTGGCCTAGGCAATACTCGAACTAGGGAGAAAAACGGGGCCATGCACGTGGTACCAACAATATGCATACCCAAGGCAATGATGATGAAAAGTTTACCAAATATTGTATGACGATTTTTTATGCTCATTCTCAAATAGAGACACAAGTATCCTTCTTTTTGGTAGATTTATATGTGTATCTATCTCAATTTGAGAAAATAATAGGCCTAGAGTCATTCTAGGTGGTTCATGAGAGCTATGAAGGAGCTCAAGGGATACACGGAAATGCTTAGCCAAGTAGGTGGGTCCTCTAAAGATTTTCAAAGTCCAATTAACAAACAAGTTAGTTAGGGACCCATAACCAAAAAACCTTTTGTAGGAACTTTCCTTATCCACCCTCAAGCTCTAATTCCAAGTACATGCAAAGCAATCAAGATATAAAAAGGATTCTTCTTTCATGTCATGCAAAAGTTCGATCCCATGAGAGTAAAGCTTAGATTCACAATATTATGCATGCTATGGTGTCAATATAACACTAACATCTATTAACCCTAAATCTCCATGATCACGCTTCTCTCTCTCTCTCTCTCTCTCTCTCTCTCTCTCTCTCTCTCTCTCTCTCTCTCTCTCTCTCTCTCTCTCTCTCTCTCTGTTAGCGTATTCTAGAGAATCCTCAGATGCTGAGCCAAGCTGAAGACACAGAGTATCTCTCACTCATGACCGAGGAGGTATCTGAAGGAGGAGAGCAGAAGAAGCTGAGAGTCGAGCATGAGAGCCGAGGATTACTAGCTAGGATGACAATTAATTTTTATGTGAGCCTACATGGTGTATCCCAGAGAATGAACGACCATGTAGGAGCTAGTATGTCTCATAGGCAATGTAAATAAGTGTACACCCCTTTAGATAATTTAGAGTGAGCCACCTTTTGACTGTGACCTCTAGTGGAAGGGCAATCTCCACATGTAATTTCTAATTTGGTGGAATTGCCACCTGGGCTCCACATGGGCAGCCCTCTTGCTTATTTAAGGGCCCCCCTCTCTTGTGAGGGAGCTTTGATTGTATTGGCAATTCCTCTTGAGTGAATAAAGAAGATCTTCCACAAGTTCTTGACAATTGTGAAGCTCCTTGTTCATGGCAATGTTCTTGAGTAAAATTCCTATGAGCATGTTCTGATTTCCTTTGTGATTGTGGATTAATTAGATCTCTTGCTTACTTTCTTGCTTTGTGGAATGTAGATGTGGATTAACTTTCTTGTTTCTTGATTTTGTAGTTTTAGCATCCAGGTAAACTATAGAGGTTGAGATTGTGGATCTGATTTGCATATTCACTAACAATCATGTCCTTGATTGTTCTTGGGTATTCCAAGCATCAAGAAATGGGTGTTTCTTGATTCTTGGGCTGCTAGAGTGCTGTTAGGAAGCTAGTTTTCTTGTTTCTTGTTTCTTGCTGAGTAGCTAAATCTTGTCATTGCATTATTCTCTGATTTCCTAAGATAGTTTGGTAGATAGATTGTAGATTTGCTCTCTAATTCAGAACGTTGATCTATGTTGAGCTAGGACTGGTTGCATGGCTTGTAAATGCATGTAGCTGAGTAACGTAATCGTTTCATCCCCATTGACAGGCTGGGAATACATGAGAAATACTTCTGCCTGGAAACCATTCTAAACAAGAAGATAAACTGTAAAGAACTGTAACCACCGGAACGAAAAAGAAGTAAAACGAAAAAGAAATCGTGTTCACAAATTCGGCGGGAATCTGTGAACATTTGGCGCCATTCCACAGCTACACAGACACTTATCCAAGCCAAACCTTTCCGATTTGTGCTGCCAAACCATCAGTCTCACACACGCATCATTACCGAGCTCGTTACTTTGGTCTTGACCGACGTCCAGCTCAGTTCTCGACCGAGGCTTTACGCTCCTTACCTATCCAAGCTCCACAACTCTCGTCTGGACCGGACGAAACCTTGTTTCATTCACATATTGAAACTACACACTCACTCTCGACCGAACCACTACTCGCAATATCGTGCCAAGTCCTGAGTTAAATCTCAGCCGATGCTCATCGATCAGATCTCACCCGAGCCGGAGAGACAGGGAGAGTAAGTAAGAAAGATAGAGAAGAAAACTGAAGGACTTGCACGTTGAGATGCGGCAAGACTGGAGCTTTCTCTCAGATCTCGACCGAAGCATCCTGTCAAATCTCGACCGGAGCCGTCTCTCAAATCTCAACCGGACTGTTCTATCAACTCTCAACCAGACCTTTCTATCACTTCTCAACCGAGGATTTCCATCAACTCTCAACCGAGAGCTTCGACTTCCAACCTGAGCCAAGTCAACTTCAAGACAAAGTCAACTTTGTTATTTGACTAGGTCTCAGTGTTTGCCAAATCCCATAGTTCTTTCCAACTTTATTGCAAAATCCTAACACCAAGAACCAAAACAACTGTGCCATTTGGACACCACCACATTATTAGTCTCTGACTAATATTTAACAAAAAAACAAAAAAAAAAAAAACAAACACCAATCAAGTTACCAACGAGTCCAAGAGGCCTACTTTCCAAATCCTAAGGTACTCTAGAATTATTATGGATCATCCTTACGATCCGAATTCCACAGAGGACTATCCACCAGAGATGGTCTCCCCATCTACCGAACAGGCTCGATTCAATAGATATTCTAGGATGAAATCCCAAGTCCAAGATTAGCAAACCCATTTGACAGATGGGAACCCATGCGTTTTGAAGCTCCATACGATCGACCACATTTTCATGCTGCAGAGTCTTCACATGCACGAGCTCACTTAAACGGAGCTTTTGCAAATAATGTTCCACGTACTGAAAAACGTACTCCCAAGTTAGATTTACGTAAGTACGACGGTAACATTGATCCTTAAAGATTTCTTCAAGTCTTTGAGAATGCATGTGATGTCTATGGCGAGACATCACCAGAAGCCATGGTTCAGCTCTTCTCGATGACCATGATCGATCGCGCACGAGAATGGTTTTTTAACCTTGATCGTGAAGATAAACGAGATTGGTCACTCTTGAAGGAAGCCTTCATCAAACGTTTTAAGTCATTTCGTTTGATCGAAAGTCCTTTTGTCAAGCTGAGTAACATCAAAATGACAAAAGGTAAAAAAGTACGTGACTACATAGAACGATTTAAACGACTAAAAAGTCAGGTACAAGAACAACCAACTGAATCTATGCTCATCATTTGGTTCCTGGGTGTACTCCCACGACGACGTGAACTTCGCTCCAATGATGAATACACATCATTGAAACAAGCCATGTCTGATGCCATTCATAAAGAAGACAAGGGATCAGATGTCGATGAGCCACGTGAACGGAGAGCACATCGTGTTGTTCAAGAAGCTCGACCACATGAGGAAACACGAGAACAGTTATGGAAAACACAAATGGAGTTGCTTAACCAACAACACCAGCAACAGATGGAGAAACTCACGAATTGCCCTCAAGTATCTAGATAATCACTCAAGATGTTTCGTGATGTTGCCTAAAGAAACCCTCAAGTATCTAGATAAATTGACCATAATTTGCATTAACTTTCATCATCTCATTTCTCCAAGTAGTTTGGTTCTATATTCAGATCTCTGTTGTTTATAACAGCGCTTGGCACGGTACTACGTCTTAATAAACTTCTTCTTATTGTGAATCCTTGAAAAGTACATCTCAAACTCCCCTTAATAAAAAAGAGAAGCCCTCAAACATTCTTAGATCTAGGTGTTAAACCCAAAGACAATAACTCCATCTGAACATAACTTTCTCTAAAGCATCTCAAAAAACACACAAACACATAGGAAAGTAGATTTTTAAAATGTAATGGATTCTCGACAACTATTCTGCCCATTTTTTGAACAAATTAAAAAACAGAATAGTCATCTGTTTTTTTCAACAAAAAAAATTAGTGTGCATTTCAACATGTGCGTTAGGTGCCCAGTATCCAATACGCAATGGAAGGCGCCCGGGCACAGGCCATTCTGCACAGTTCGACGTTCCAGAATTTTTTGGGCGAGGCCCGGAGAGGCCATTCTGCCAAGTTCGGCGTTCCAAAATTTTTAGGCTCGGCCCCTCCGGGGCTCGCCCAAAAAATTCTGGAAATCCTTATTGGGCAGAATGGCCTGTGCCGGGCTCCTTCCATAGTACTATGAAGTGCAGAGACTTTAGTCTCCTTACACCTTAATCATTACAGAAAGCATAGCAAGGCTCTTTCATTTAAACCTTAGCAGCAACAATCTGAAAGAACACCAAGATCTACCACAATTTGAAAGACCACCAAGATACAACACGATTCGAAACAACACCAAGATCCCATGCAGTAGCCTAGTTGGATAGAGCGGTTGATGCGTCTTCAAGGCAGGCTTGAATCCTGGTTGCAGCAGAGAAGGCGTCAATAAAAGCCTAGCTGCTCCAGTCTTGGCTCGTCTCCATGTAGAGTTTTTAATGCACATTGGAGATATTAATATGAAATACCATTGCAAAAACAACGCATCAAGATCTCATAGCAAGTAGCCTCGTTTTGTTTCATGTCAGTGGCTGTGTAAAAATAAACATAGAACAAGCAATTGGTTCTATGCTTTGAGCGACAATTGCCTCACCAGACACATCTGAAGCTGTCAAGTTTCATAATTGTGAAAGATTTAAGTTGATTGGATCTCTTCCCATAATATTTTCCGATTCAAAAAACAAAAATCAATCAGCATAAATGATATATTGCAAAAGTGACAGATCTGAAAAGCTTACGAAGCTCTTGATATTGAAGTGCAAAAGGCTGCAGAGGTACAAGAGCTAAATGCTTCCAACATAAAAAGCTGAAGCGCTTCATCAAATCTACATTTAATCCTCCTTGCGGCATCGTCCTCTCTGCAGATAACAGGCGGACGGCGTAGTTCCTTGAAATTCTATTTGCTTATTGTTGAAATTTATTCTCATGCACGAGGTCCACTAGCCTCTGCACCCTCGCCCCGGAAATACCTGCATCCTCTTTTCAGCAAGACCATTGCTCGCTCATGGATCCAACATAATATCACAAAACAGAGCAAGATATGATGCTTGCTTTAATGCTGCTACCTTCTCGACCTCAAATCCATCTCAGAAGTTTTCCAAGACAAACAAAAACCTTTTTGTTTTTTTCTTTATAAATTGCACCCTAGAGAACACCATTACCACTCTTCCTATTGACGCCGTCTCGTGTTTCTGTTTATACATTTGATACCTGGAAAGCTCAGCGTGTAGGAGATCTAAATAACAAACTTCATAGATTTACATAATGAGTGTAAATTATGCTAGATTATTAATCCATAGGTTCAAATGATGGTTCTATCTAAAAGTCTCTTTTTATGTTTACGTCCTCAGACAAGAATCCTTCGAGCGCATAGCAAAACTCCAATGCTTTCATTCCTGTACAGAATAGACAGGCTTTTTCCAATGACACTGAAGACTTATATGAAGCTAGGCAGCAGCAGCTGTGCCTGCTGCCAGAACTCTGCTTCGGTGATTGCCGCGACGAGGTTGGACTACTTTCCCTGTCTTCAGGGCTACCGATGAGCACTTTTCCATGCGTTCTGCACGTTCATCGACCACAATTTGCTGGTGACGACACTCCACACTGCAAAAAGCTTTGTCGCCTCTGCAAATCAAAAGCAATCTTTAGAAACACTGCATACTATGCCAATGCTTTACTAGCATTGAGGAAAATGTCGAGTCGAGTCTAGATGCTTTGTGAAAAACATCTTGCATAGTGTAACGTATCTCAATTAGTCCATCTTCAACTCAATTGACCGAGAAGACAGAATCAGAGCAACACTGAACCGATTAAACCAAATTTGTATGAAGCTGATCCGTACCTGTACATAAATATGTCACGACCTTGACCAAGATGGCGCTTGCACAAAAAGCAAGCCTCCATAAAGTCCATAGTACCTAAAGAAACACGCTCTGAACCTTCGTATGTCCCTGGGGACGTAGCTAGCAAACTGAAAACACATCTTTCAACCTCTCCACCAGCATGTGGATAACCGTCAGTGTTCTTTCTAGGAATATTGCTCCCAAGGTGTAGAGGATCTCTGTGAGACGACTGGTTTGAGTTATGCTGTTGCAATTTGTATTGTGGAACAGGTTGACGCAATGGTGACTGCGCAATAGGGATAGGATGACTTTGTTTCAAGGTAGTTCCAAATGCAAAAGACTGCTTCTGGCGCGATTCAGAATAGCATGCAATGTGAGGCACGCAGCGGAAGGCCATCCCACGCGCCATGGAACAACACTCCGCAACAAGAGCTTTACTCGAAATACTCTCACACGGGTGTTCTAGACCAGAATCCAAGGTTGCCACAAAGCCCAGGCCCACTGGCTGCATATTCTTTTTCCCTGGAGGACGAGGTGAAGAGAACAAGCTCTCCAAACCGGACGTAGGTCGAAGCGATTTTGGAGATCCACCTTGGTTTTCTGATGATGGACGTGTAACTGGCAAAGGCTTATTATCCTCCTCTTTGCCCAGACAGACAGACAGATCGAAACCAACTACTTGACGAGGGACGCATCGCGAGCTACATTCAGGAGATCTTTGCTTCTCTACGAATTGTTCTGCCGGTGAGACAGTATAGACTGGGGAGCATTCTAAGCCCATAGACACCACACTCGCTATACGTCGCACAGAACGGGAACGCTTCCCAAGCATTACACTCTTTCTCACTCTCGCTAATGTCACAGCTCTGCACTTGATTCTACTTCAAAAACCTTCGATCAAACAACACAGTACACTGAATCCACAGGATATTCCCACGCATTCACAAAAAAGCATCCCTTCTATTAAAACTTGATCTGAAAGATGATATATGGCTTAGAATAGAGACGATACACAGGTATGAATGAAGATGATATATGGCTTGGGATGAAGATGAGATATCGCTTTAAACAATCTGCACAGCCCAGGCAGCAAATCCCTTGAACTCAGATCGATCCAACTCAAGACCTCACACACTTGAACCAAAAAATTCAAAGCCTAGTTATACACCACCATCACCAGTTAGCACATCAAAACGATGCCAATCTGCATCACGGTCCTGCTACTGCGGCCTCTGACTTAACTAGAGCGAACACGTCAACTGATGCAGCTTAATGAACGAACAGCGAAAGATGATGAGAGAAAACGCCCAAAGCATGCCCAAAAATACACGGAAATATATGCAAATCAACACAGTATCTCCACGATCGATTGCTCCTGCGCGGCTCAGCAGCCGAGACCTGCAGATCGCACAGCCGATCACTCAGAAATATATTGCCCGAGGCTTCGATCACACGGAGGCAGCGGCAGCGCTGAGTGCAGAGAGCAGAGAGTAGAGAGCAGAGAGAGATGTGGAGGAGAAAGCTCAGAGAAAGAAGTAGCAGGAGCGGCAGGACAAGTAGGCAGGGCAGCCGGCCCAACCTCAATTGCAATGCAATTTACATCTCACGTCCGCCAGGCCTTCTCCGCGGCCGCTGTTTGCCACGTCTGCCCACGTGGCTCTCAGACACTGGCCCCAAACCGACGTGTTTCCTATGGTCGGCCTCGTCCACGTGTCCCCGGACCTGGGCCGGCCCGACACGCTAGCTAATGCAACTCTGGTTCACTTCTAATCCCTGGTTATTTCTGTAGGCCATTAACTTATTAACCACAGTTTGAACCCTGGCTAACTGAAGCATCTTTAACCATGCTCTCAAATTTCAGGCCCTGGTTAGTTAATGCCCTAGTAGCTCTAACCATGGTTAAATACCTAGCTACAGGCCCATTTAACCTGCCTAGAAGGTTTGAATGTTTGAACCTTGAGGCTCAGGCAAGGTTTGAATCTTTAGAATTGGCATTATGAAAATTTTAACAATTTCTTATATAAGCAAATAAACCCTTTCATGAGTAATGAATGCTCCCTAAAAATACAGAATCTTCAAAAAATGTAATTTTTTTGAGGATAACTCAAAAAAAGTTTTCCAAACTCTATTGGAACGTGTACTTGTGTTAGAGTGTGCTTGGTGGACACGACTTACTATTTACTAGGCCACTTGGATGCCTCCCGCATGTTACAATCTTCTTCATTCAAAATTGCCTTGCCAATCAATCTTGGATTAATCTGAATTGATCTAAGCGTGAAGTTCCATCATGTGTATAAGAGAAGGCATGGTCACCATGGAGAATTTCTTTCTTTTGTAGATTTTTAGTCATCATTAGATTAGCCCTCCAACCCCAGGGTAGAAGGTTGATGTCGGCGTGGCATTTGCAAGTCATGTGAATGCACGTCAAAGGCTAGTTTGCCATTCAAAGAAAGGCAAAAATTTCAAAAGCATGTCATGTGAATGGCAAACTTAAACATTGCCCTTCCATTTGAAAGGTAACTTAAAAAAGTCAAATTTCATGCTAGTTTAAAATTTTTAAAAATTTATTGCAAAATATAATATGAATATAGGTATATATGTCATGTAAAAGGTTAAAAAAAAAAAAGCCCATCTAGGTGAAAGGTAAGGGTGCACGTAAAATTCCAAGCCTAGTTGAAGGTTGACACATGGGACGAGAGGTGGAACAGACGGAACCATCAAACCATGGAAATTTGTTGGGTGTCATCAAGTGACCATTTCCAGTTTCCTTCCCAAACCTTCACAGATGATTTTCCATTCATAGAAATGCATTTTATTTTAGCCTTTCCAATTGAAAATCAGTTAGTTTTAAAAATCCTCGAGCACCCTTCAAATTGAGTGAAATCCTTCATAATTAAAGTTCCTTCTATTTAACACCTTTCAGCAAGAAAGTATGTACCTGCCCTTCCAAACATAGGCCTGGTGCCAATTGTCATGTGTGAGCGAAATACCTTGCTAGAAAATTCATTGACAAAATTCCTTCTATGTAGGTTTGGATGATAACCTTTCATTAGTTAGAAAGCCATTAATTAGTTTATTGATGAATTATGATAATATCCAAATTTGTACTTGACACTATGTCTTAGTTTTTTAAGTAATTTGTTGGTAGACACACATACACAATGCACATGTAAACAAAGGCTCAATTCTTTTTTTAACAACAAGATGTAAAGCCTGTTGATCATGAAGTTCATAGGCCTTTTGTAAAAAGCAAAGATGGAGTTTGGCATGGAAGAGGAGAGCATGAGTGCATGGTGGAGCACTATATCACCATGGATATGAAAGCAAAATAAGGTGGGAGTTGAGTATTGCGTCACATTGGCTCTAGTCAGGTTTTTGAAACCAGTGAAAAGAAGTTGTTTCATGATAGTGACAAGGAAGTGTGGGTGAGCTATTTACTTAACTATGATAGTCAATCTAGCTCTAAAGCTTGAGTGAAACTGCCAAGAATTACCTTCTCCAAACAACATGCAATGCCAAAACAATAATATGTGCTAGGACAGGGGGTGTTGAATGGTATAATAACTAGGAGGGGAGATAGGTAGTCAAGACTTGGCAACTAGGGAAGTTCTAAGATTCCAACGCCAAGTCTCAGTGCCTCTTACTAGCATTAGCCAAACTCTATGCCAAGTTCATGTTGGTGGCCCCCGAGACTAGTCGATGTCAAATATAATTGTACCTTCTCATCGTTGGATTGGCATGTTGGCTTGATTGGTCATGGAAAAGACTCATGATTTCTTGGTTGTGTTGGTTAGTCTTCTGGATGGGTTAGGGCTAGCTCTATAGAGCAAGCTTTGCAATAAAGTTGGTAGATCATTCAAGTTTCAAACCAAAAGGTGTAACAGGAGACATACCAATAAAAATTATAGGTGTTCAATTTGTCATTACCTTTGTGGTAATAAATTTACCTGATGCACCATCAGTTTATCGGATTTTGTTGGGTTGTCCTTGGTTACGAGTTGCTCAAGTGATTCATAACTGAGAAATGGGAAAGATCACTTTTGGGACATAGGAAACAAGCAGTCAAAGTTGATCCAATTACATGGACAATTACACCAGTTCCACAGAAAGGTGATGATGATTCCTCAACAACATATCACACAATAGATCATGAAGATAAAGCGTAGGGAATTCATTATGTTTCACAAACTGAAAATGTCAATTGAAATTAAGCCTTGACAATGATTGATTGCACAACAAGATATATGTGTCGTCATGATAATATATCAGGAGGAGTGTTACACCTGCCAATGATTGAACTCTTAATACGACCATTACATATGTAGTCAACATGATGAATGTGGCTTGGATTTCAACCGTTCCAATCCCAGATCCAATAGAAGATGATCTTATAGCGGTTATCCATGCTCTATCTTATAAACAAATGAGCAGATCTTGCGGCATATGAATCCAACTAGATTTGGGATGTGACGAATTCCAAATCAACCTCCACTCAAATATCTGAAAGCAGTTATTTTGAAAGAATGGGAAGCCTTCTGGACCAATGAAAAAGAAGCAAGCTAAACAACATTATTGTAAGGTTCTCAAATGGACTAATCTTCCAAACGAGGCAATTACTAAGGCGGATCATGAATTCAATCAACATGTTGCTAAATCCACTCCATTGGACTGAGGCAAAGAGAAGCTGGATCTAGATTTTGATTCCTTGAGCCAAAAATCTTTTGAAAATAAAACCTCCAGTGGCTAAGAAATCGAAAAGTAAAGTCAAGATCAACCATTTGGAAATGATCACTACAATAGATTGAAACTAACATGTGAAAATTGATGACTTACACACAATTTGGAGAGCTTAGTACAATCAATCCTATTGAATCAACAAGAAACTATATGCAAAAAAATTGACAATCTTGGTGCTCATCCACATAGGGAGACTTCTCTTCCAAGGGGACCAAAGCTCATCCAAAAAAGAAAAAATTTCATCCAATAAAGGAGATTAAATCATCCACATTGGGATCATAGCTCAATAATGAAGCTTGAATGTAGACAAATTTTTCAACAAATAAAAAGCTTGTTTTGATGAATCACATTAAATAACATAAATCTTTGTCCCTGGAGTATAAATGACCTATAAATGGATCAAGGTCACATAACTCTAAACAGTACACAATTTATGAGAGATTTGATCAAAGACAAATGTAGACAAATCCAAAAAAATCATGATAGATTGATGAAAAATCCTATTTGGCAAACTTTCTATTTCTAGGTGCCTTTATGCTCTAATACTGTGTCAAAATTTAAGATCCAAAATGATCCTAAATAAAGATCTAGGCACAATAGAAGATCCACAAAAACAAATTTCAAATTTGTAGACAATTCTACACATAGAATTGAGAGTTTGATCAAGATCTACATAACATATCTGTCAACAATCAGATATGCAACATCAAGCATTCACCATAAGAAGGCGGAAGAAGAACACGCACAATCACACTATCACTCTATATCATACTAAATTTCAAATGTACAAATAAACCTTGAACCCCTGATAGAGAGAGAAGACCTACGAGTAGACTAATAGGCTACCCTACGACTAATGACAGCTGGTCACAACTGTCAACATTAATGTACCTCGTAAACAGTAACAATGAAGTTTATCATTGATTTCTAACACTCTTCCTCAATGATAAGATTACATTCTTCTATTCTTAATAGAGTACGAAACCTCTCAAATTTACATCTACCTAATGACTTAGTAAAAATATCTGTCATTTGATCTTCAGATTTACAAAAGCAAGATCAATGGCTCCATCAAGAATTTTCTCTCGAAAAAATGGTAGTGTATTTTGATGTGCTTGGTTCGAGCATGTAAAACTAGATTTTTGGCAAGGTGAATGTAACTTTGATTATCGCAAGATATAGTAGTCGCATCCACCTGTGGTTGACCTAAATCCACAAGCAATCTTCGTAACCATATCGCTTCTTGTGTAGCATTGTTGAGTGCTCGATATTCAGCTTCCGTCGATGATAAGGCTACTGTAGGTTGTTTTTTGCTGCTCCATGAAATTGCAGTTGTACCATAACAGAATGTATGACCACTGGTAGATCTTCTGTCATCAATATTACCTGCCCAATCGGCATCTGTATAACCTACCAACATTGGCACTTCAGGCTGATATTACTTCAAACCAAAATTCAATGAAAGTTCATTAGTCTAAATTTCATTTGAATAAACACTTTTTGAAAGTGTGGGAAAGATAGATGCGAGTTTGAGTAGATTCAATTTGAATAAGTTGGGTACATTGAATCTAGACCCAAAATTAGTAGGGTTCGCATTTTGGTGGGAAAGCCAAGTGGCCAAATAGGGTTTGGACCTGTTATAAAAGGATGTAACTCGTGGATAGAGTGATCTTCTCTCTTCTCTTTTGTTTCAGGTTATGAAGGAGAAAATCAGATCTATCAATGATTTGGTGAAGATATCAATTCTAGAGCATGCTAGAGAGAATTCTACACCAAAATCGGATTTTTTGCTTTTGTAGATTGGATCTTTTGTAGATCAAAAAACTAAATAGGTCAATATACTTGTTCAATTCCGATTTTTGAATTCACATACTGGATTTGGCCGATTTTTGGATCATTGGTTCAGCCTAAGTGGTGGCTTATAGATTGCATATCAAATTTCTAGCATTTGCATGTAGATTTGGAATAGTCAATTTTTTGTGATTTTGTCAAAACCCTAATTTTGATTGGATCTCTAGATAATGAGGTTGCTGGACTTCATTTGAGTGTGTTTCAATCTTAGGAAGTGGCAAAAGTCATTAGATTGAGGATAGATCATAGGTTGATCAAGATTCCATGAATCTATGTGTTGATTTGCGTGGATAAGTGCGAGAAGGGAATTTGTGAGATAGTTTCAAATCTTGGTGCTTTATTTTGAAAGAATTTGTTGTTGTTCAAAGGAGTGCTTTGTGCATTGAAGCAGGTTGAAAGAGAAGATCAGGTCATTGCTACATGGCAACCTCAATTGGAGTCATGTTGGAAGCCAATGATAGGCTTACCTCAAGTAACTATTCATTGTGGAAAGTGAGGATGGAGTCACTTCTTGAGATGAATGATGTTTTGGATAGTGTTGTAGGTTTGGAGGAGAGACCAGCAACACAACAAGATTAATTGAGGTATGACAAGAGGGCCAAGAAGGCTCTACACATGATAAAGATGAATGTTACCAATGAACTTGTGATCAAGCTTTGTTGTGTGCCAATTTCTTGTGCAAAAGGTGGCCGAGTGCTATTTTGGATGGAAGGACACCTTTTGAGATGCTATTCAAGAGGAGGCCGAGTGTCAACTTTCTAAGAACCTTTGGATGCACATGCTATGTCAACATTACTCTTGATGATAGGACCAAGGAGGATCCATCTTCAAGAAGAGGTATTTTTGTTGGATATAATGAGGTAAGTAAAGCCTACAAGGTTTACATTCCTTCTACTAACAAAGTGATTGTTGGTAGAGATGTCATTTTTTATAAGGGGAACATTCCAAAGGTGTCTTCAAGCATGATTGATGGTAGAGTGGATTGATCTAATATTCTTGATGTTGATGAGAAAGATCCTACTTTGGATGGTGGTGATGATGGACCTTCATCGTCAAAAGCCAAGGAGAACATCAAGAGAAAGACAAGTACCTTCAAGGCTCAAATATGATCAGAAGGGTAAGCAAGTAGTTTCTGGAAATTATGTTGCTTTCCTAACCTCTTTGGATGAGCCTACAAATGTATATCAAGCAAGGAAAGAAGAGGAGTGGATCCAAGCAAAGGATCTCGAGTATCGATCTCTTATGAAGAGTGGAACATCGTTTGGAGGATTTTTTTTTGTGTAGATGGAGCTATGCAAGTGGATGGATGTTATCTTGCTGTAAAATCAAGTATTGGATCTGGAAAACAAAGTTTGTTCAATGACTTTGATGATCAAGTTGAAGATCAAGAAGTTGATCTCAAAGCGCTTCAACTAGTCAAAAGGGAAGTTGGCAATTTGGAGCTAGTCAAGAGCATCAAAGGAGAGGTAATTGGCAAAGATGTTATGGATCTGTTTTTGCAGCATATTGAAGACTCAAGTAAGGTCAAAGGAGCAGCAAGGAAGTGTTGTTCAAGTTTACTTTACTTTTTCTATCTCATGTGTGAGCAATTTCATGTGGATGTGTGCAAATTGTCAAGATATGGTAAAACTAGCTACATTGGTGAGCATTGTTTTGATGTTGGATTTGTACTAGCATTCTTGGCTGATTTTGCTGATGGAAATGAAACCATTGGAGGCTCCTTATGTCACTCATTCATGGCCAAGTCATCAAGTGATGATGGCATCTTATGGCAAGATGGAGATGGAGGCTCATTCATGGAGTATCATGGTGGATACAAGGCAACAAAGGACAAAGAAGGAGGAGACATGCAAGCAAATGTTGATCACTCACGTTTATTGTTTGTTTGCTCTATTTTTCCAGAGAGTTCAGAGCTGGAAGCATGGTGGAATCTATTTGATTCTTCATGTTCTAGTTACATCTTGACATGTAAAATTGATGTAAGAAATAGTGAAGCATCCCAAGTGGACACTATTCTCTATATCAATTATGGTTGTTTCTATTTTGAGCATTACATAATCATTGAAAGAAGGTCTATTCTTAGGAAGAAGATCATTCTTAGGATGGATCAAAGTTCTATGGTCAAAAACTATGCTAGAAGCAAGCATATTGAGATACAATATCATTTTGTGAGGGAGAGAGTCATTGCAAAGGAGGTGGAGCTTCAACATGTGTCTTCAAGGAAACAACAATCAGATATGCAACATCAAGAATTCACCATAAGAAGGCGGAAGAAGAATATGCACAATTACACTATCGCTCTATATCATACTGAATGTCAAATGTACAAATAAACCTTGAGCCCCTGATAGAGAGAGAAGACCTACGAGTAGACTAATAGGCTACCCTACGGCTAATGACAGCTGGTCACAGCTGTCAACATTAATGTACCTCATAAACATTAACAATGAAGTTTATCATTGATTTCTAACAATATCTTGATAGAATCAAAAGCTATTTAACACATGAAGAGATTTGATCCTAATCTCTATTAACAGGTTTTACTATAGCAAGAAATCATTTATTACCACTCTCCAATAGAGATAGATTAAGCTTACAACAAGCATTCTACTCACAAGTAGAAAAGAACAAAAAATAATGAGAAAGTCTTGACTCCAAGCCTTCCAAAAGTGGAATGCCACTTGGTTCTACATTCTCCATGACATACCTACTATTTATAGCTAAAATTGATGACTCTCTCTCCTCTCTTTGGAGTCATTTGGACTAGCTTCCCATTCAAGTACTACTTCCACATAGAACAATGCTGCATCTGGAAGTTCATCATCTACTTCGGTATTTGTGAAATTGTCAACTAGTCTTCTACTTTACTAGTTAGTTTGGCAATTTGAGCCTAAATGGGGCCAAATTAGCAAATAAACTTCACATGGTTGGTTCACACATGAAAGCTGAGTACATGACCAATTTTAAAGTTGGGTCCAAGGTCCAAGTTTATTTGGTTACTTAGTCATTAAAAGTTCATTTTTAGCTTTAATTTGGCAATTTTGGCCAAAATGACTATTTTAGGACAAGTAGTTGATATTGTTGAATATCTAAAGCATGGACAACCAAGTGACTCTTTGACAAAGGTTTAACAATGTAGGTTAATTTTGAAGGCACAACCGTATCAATTGATAGCAGGGCAGTTGTATCGAAGGGGAATTGATGACATTCTACGAAGACGCATTTTGCCACATGAAGTATCGAATTGTATCATGTTATCACAATGGGCGGGGGTCATTTTGTAGCAAATATCACGATTCGTAAAATTTTACAATCAGGGTGTTGGTAGCCTGCCATTCATAAGAATACAGAGAAGTATATTCAATCTTTCGATGTTTGTCAACATGCACGGCTACCTAGTAAACAACATTATGAGCTGTTAAATCTAGTTTTAGCACAAAAGTGGAGATTAGATTACATTGGACCGATACATCCAGCTGCAAGGGGTACTCAAGCACGTTTAATTGTGGCTATTGATTATGATGAAATGGGTTGAAGCAAGAGTTGTGCAGGTTGTAAATGCAAGGTCTACGACACAGTTCTTGTATGAAAACACCATAGTTTGATTTGGATGTCTATTGAAATTGTGAGTGTTTGAGGTAGTCATTTTGTCAATAAGACAATCTAAGCTCTTTTGGAAGAATTTTTTGTGATACATCGATTTACTACACCTTACTACCTAAGGGAAAATGGACAAGCCAAATCTTCTAATAAAATTCTATTTTATTCTAATAAGATCCAGTGAATGGCAGCCGATTACACAAATTGGCCATTTGCGGAAATTAAAATGATTTAAATGCCTAAAAGTCAAGTGGTTTTCACCATTTTCCAAATTCAAATAATAAGGGAGGTAGAAATTGGCCAATAGCCATTGAGTCTAAGTGCCTAGTCTTCACTATAAATAGTGGAGCCATATACTTCATTTTTCATGTTCAATATCCTAGCTAGTAATCCTCAGCTCTCATGCTCGGCTCTCATCTTCTTCTGCTCTCCTCCTTCAGAGACCTCCTCGGTCATGGATGAGAGATACTCTGTGTCTTCAGCTTGGCTCGACATCTGGGGATTCTCTGAAATCCGCTAACATTATCCACCCCTAATCTGTTGCAGGACCCACTGCAACACAAGTGATGTCGTTCCGCTCGGCACTTGGAAAAGCGTGGATCTTTGTTCGCTTCTGTAAAATCAGGTGCTTATTGTCATCTCAAAAATGAAGATCTCTCAATGGCCGCTACATTCCAACCCTCTTGAGAACCTCTTGCGAGTCTTGCTCGTCTCGTCGTCTCGCCGTCTGTTTTTGCTCGCTCTTTTCGCTCGCTCATTTTTTGCCCCAGGGCTTCGAACACTTGAAAGCGGAGCTTGCTTCCATAGTTTAGTGGCCCCAGGTACTCTCGTATCTTTTAGATGAAGCCCATCTCCTGCCAGTCTTCGATCATGGTGACGTAACGTGATCACATGAAGGCCGCTATGTAGTATAGTCGAGCCATCATCTCATGATCTTCCTCTGACTGGAGGGCTATGTTGGGATTGATCCTGATCGGATTCAAAAACCACGATCCTAGAAACATTCTTGCTGCATTAGAAAGGCCATGGATTGTCAATATTTGGCACTTTCTTGCACGCATAGATCGGCACTGGTCTTGTATTTGTGCCCGAAGTCTAGCAACTGTAGCCTCAGGTCATCCATGGAGATTTTGTTTGAAATTTCTGGAATCACTAGCCAGTTCACCAATTCAACCTGTGGCTTTTCTGCCGGCCATGGATTTTTTCGTTTGAGCAGCATGTAGAATGGATCAATTTGCTTCCACGCCAGTGCCCTCAGGTACTCTTGTAGTCGCCTGCTATCTTTTAAGACCTTGTTCCGCCAATCAGGTTGCGGTTGCAGTGTCGCAATGATCTCAGCCCTGGTGGAGCATTGGCTTTGATCGATCTCCTCTTTGCCTCCCCTCATGTTGGGAGGATATTTCCTTTCGAATTTCTCCGATTTTTTGGTATCAGCCATCTTGCTCCTTGGCTTGGTAGGAGAAGCTGCCCTACATTGTTGTGGTGGCCTTGACAGGTAATCGTCCAGGGCCTTAGTGCCCATATCCTTTTCCTTTGCTCACTCACTTGTGGACGGCTCAGTTGCTCCCATGTCTTGCCTAGACGAGAATCTTCTTGTTTCTGATGGATCTACCAGGAAGTCGTCATCACCAGGAAGGTTAGAGATGGAGTGATCTGGAGAGAGAGGTGTAGGGATGACATGTTTAGGAGGAGGTGGATTTAACAAATTGTACGCCGCACCAGGGGAGTGGAGTTGTTGAAGGAACTCGTCCCGTCGGGCTTTGTACGTGTCAGCTGGACCTTTTGATGGGCCAAGCTAGGAGGTGGTGGAGGAAGGGAAGATGAAAAAATGGGGTTAGTTGGAATGAATGTTTCAGAGAAATTAAAAGCAGAATAGGATGAGGGGTTAAAAGTGGGAGGGGGAAGGAGAAAAGCTCCAGAAGCAGCCTCGACTCTCTGGCTACCCGATCTCGAGCTACCATCTGATGGTCGGGTTTGCCAGTCCTTATTTTCTACTCCGTCATCTCCATCATCGTCCTGTGGTTTCTTTGTAAGATCACCTGCTTCGGCCTTGCACGTCGTGTTCCACAATTGGTTCACCTTGTCCAAGACTTGCTGCAGGGCCTTTGTTGTATCTTCTAGCTGCTTCTGGGACTCCAGGATAATCTTCTCTTGCTTGGCCACAATATTTTCAAAATTTCTTTTCTCGACTTCCCGTTCCTAGATCAGCCGCACATACTTCTCCATTCGAATGGCTGAGCCTGTGGGGCATGGAACTGTATGTCCTTGGGCTTAACCAGAGGGGCATCAACTGTCATTGTACCTGACAATCCGTCTCGTACTTGGTCGATCTCGACCATCTGGTGCTTCAGTTGCTGCTGGACCTCTTCCAAGGTGATCTTTTGCCCGACCATCACGGATCTGATTTCTTCTGTCTCCTTTTCTCTTTCTTTGACCAGCTTCTGTTGTTGCACGATTTTTTGATCCTGGTACTGGACCTTATTCTCGAGCACTTGGTGTTGGCTTACCAACCAATGCATGTAATAGCTTGCTTCCGATAGGCCGATCATCGAGCGCTTGGCTGCTTCGGAGAGCTTTTTAAGGTTAGAGGTGGTTGGGTACTGATCAGGGGTGTGAGATGGTGAAGCTAATTCAAAAAATAAACGTTGTGGACGGAATGAAGATGGAGGTGGAGTGAGTGGAGAAATAATATCAGTAGCAACGGTGGCTGTTGTAGTGGTAGTGGTGGTGGTTAGTGGAGGGGTTAGACTTCCTCCTGGCTGATCCGTTTTATCTGGTTCATAATGACTGATTTCCATCAGGTCCGCAGCATCAAAATATTGTAAAGTGTCCAAGGTATGGACTTGTTGGGCCTGTGGTTGTTGGTCGTGTGACTGCTGCGCCGCTTCCGTGTCTTGGGGACTGGAACTCCCCACTCCTCCCCCCCCAAAAAAAAGGTGCGTTTGGTGAAGTTGGTGGCATTGGCATGGTAATCAATAGGGATGGGGTGGTGACTTTGTCTGGTTGACCAACTAATAGTGATGTGGTCGTGTCTGGTGCTGCTGTAGAAGTAACTGCTCCATCACCCCCGTCGATGGTGTGTGAGGGTAATGAGTGTTGTTGAGAGGCTGAAGTTGAGCTTCCATCAACTGAAGCTGAACCGTCTGATGTTGTTCCATTGGGTGATTTTCTCCTGGCCTTGTCAGAAATGGTGAACTCCTGCAACTTTGTCGTAGCACGAACAAGACACGAAGGTCGAACGAGAATGATTCGCAACAGTCAACGTGTCTTTGACTCGAAGCACGAACGTTTCGCGAATCATTCGTGAATCGCAAACACACCTCCAGGACCAGAAACCGTAAAAGGAACGCAAAACGAAAACTATGAAAAGAAACGAAAAGAACGAAAGCAAATGGGAGATTATGAATCAAACGAAGAAAAATCTTTCGCGCTGCCAACTGGTAGCTCAACGGGCTTCACGCCCAGCTGAAACGAGTAGCAACAATGGAGACTAACTAACTAGTTGATTAGCGTTAACTAGTCATGTGATTCGACGTTTAGCTATCTTGTAAACTCCAAATAGTGGAGGTATAAACTATCCTCTTTGGATCATAACAATAGAGAAATATGTGAATACAGAGATCTGTAAGAGACAGAGAGAAACATAGCAAATAGAGTAAGAAAGTAAAGACACCATAGTTGTGAATGAAAGTCTGCCAACGAGTAGAACATAGCGTAAGAGCAGAGTGTCAATCCACCAATGAGCGAGACACTAACGATCTCGCTCCAAAACCAAACTGACAATATAGTCGCTCTATTTTCGTGTATCTCTTTGTCTTGTGCTGTGTGTGTTGATTGCTAGAATAAAATATGTTCTGTGATGCGTAGTCAAGTGTCTGGGATCCTGCAAGGGCTTCCACATGAAAAGAAAATTCAAAGAAAGAAAATTGTTTGTGAAAAGAGAAGGAGAAGATGAACACAAAATGATCTGGCCTTCTACGACAGGCGTGAAGCTTGCGGCGTATGTGTTGTTGCCTTGTTTCTGGCAACTAGGCCTTAGAGGTATTGGCATGTTGGGCTGCCGATGATGCTGCTACTTGTGGATCAGGTTGAGAACTTTGTGACTTGGATACCAGTGGAAGAATATTGGTATTCACCCTTTTGGGTGGAAGCCGGGATGGTGACGTAGCCCGTGAGCATGAACGCTTGGACTGTTTTGACCCTATGGAAATGTCCCATGCTTTATCTGTAGCTTTCAGGTGTTGGTGAAGTCTGGGCCCATTTTGTACTTGCTGGAGTGTGATATCAGTCATGAGATACCCCAATACGGTTATGGACTGCTTGTTCTTAACACACTCATGAAGGCAGTTCGAAACAAACTATGCCCAATCATAGAGGTTTTGGGCATGCAGTCGTGAATCTACCATCATGTGGAAGAGGGACATGGGTACCGCATCATCTTTGTCCTTGGTCTTTGTGTGCATCTGGTCAAGTATGCACATGCCGCTTGCAGCTGCTGATCATTGATGGCCTCAATGCGGTACCCGTCTTTATTCTTCCATTTGTCCACGGAGGGATCTATGTATTTGAAATAGGTTGTTTGCTCAATTTTCTGGAGTGTCCTTGTGATAGCATTTGATCCTCGAGGGAACTCGAAGGGTTGCAAGTCAGCCGCCGCAAAAGATATGTTATAAACATAGTTCCTGACAGGGGGAACTATGATTTGGCACGATCTTGTCGTAGCATTATAATTTGCGTACGCCATGTGTATCAAGTACGGACTTTGATACCCCGACAGGACAAGGATTTGGAACTCAATTGCCTTAAAAAATGATTCTGCCTGCTAGTACTAGGTCTACATCTATGTACTATCCAATTTGTACGTTGAATGTCAAGCTTATTAGCATCAGGGTCGTCGGAACTGGAACTGGGGTTGGAAGACATGATGAAACAGTGTCTTGGAAAAAGGGTGTCGGTTGAGATTTGAGACAGGGTTAAGGGTGCGTCGGTTGAGATTTGATGGAGGCTTCGGTTGAGATTTGAAGCGCTTCGGTTGAGGTGGGATGTAGGCTTCGGTCGAGATTTGAACGGAGGCTTTGGTTGAGAGTTGATGGAGGCTTCTGTCGAGATGGAATGGAATGGCTCCGGTCGAGACGGAATGGAATGGCTCCGGTGAGAAGGCAGGTGAAAGCGTCGGTTGAGAAGGGAGTGGAAGATGTGTGTGAAGCGAGGTATGTTGCGAAAGTAAAGGGTTGTGAAGGAATGAGATTGGATAAAGAAAAATGGGAGGTAAAATGTCTTAAAGCGGAAGATGTGGAGATGTTGGTCAAGGATGGAGATGTGGGGAAGGTGTATATCTGTGAAAATGGATGTATGGAGGTTGTGAATGAACTGGTTGGAAAAAAACAAGTGTTTTATGTTGATGATGTTATATCCAATAGTGTAACGGGAGCGTGATGAATGCTCGCATGACACTACCCCTCAGCATGCGAAAAGTTTCAAATTGATGTGTATTCTGCCGGTGATGTTAGGCTTGGAAATGTTTGGTGATGGCGCTCGGAATGGTAATCAACCGACAATGGTGGATACTCGGTGTAGGTTGAGTGTAAACGATGATAGAAGCATTGAACAAAAGAGTGCTAGGATCGTGCACAGGAGCAGGAAGATCGCTAGCAGATTGTCGCAAGAAATGCCAGGATTCGCACTTCGTTGAGGTGCGAATGGCGTCGTTGTGATGGCATTTATGGACGTCGTCATCTGGTTTCGGGAGAGATGTGACATGCCAGTTCGTTGAGTTTTGAGATTGGAACCTCTAGTTGAGATTTAAGTGAGGCGCTCTGGTTGAGATCTGATAGATGACTTCGGTTGAGATCCAACAGAACGCTTCGATCAAGACTTGAGTGGGTGCTCCGGTCGGGATCTGAGTCGAGACTTGAGTGGGTGCTCCGGTCAAGATCTGATAGAGTGCTCCGGTCGATATCTGAGTGGGTGTTCCGATCAAGATCTGATAAAGTGCGTCGATCGAGATCTGAGTGAGGCACTCTAGTCGAGATATGATAGATGACTTCGGTCGAGATCCAACAGAACGCTTCGGTCGAGACTTGAGTGGGTGCTCCGGTCGAGATCTGAGTGGGTGCTCCGGTCGAGATCTGATAGAGTGCTCCGGTCGAGATCTGAGTGGGTGCTCCGGTCGAGATCTAACAAAGTGCTTCGGTCAAGATCTGACAGGGTGTTTCGGTCGAGATCTGATAGAGTGCTCCGGTTGAGATTTGACAGGAGTCATTCGGTTGAGATTTGACAGGAGTCCTTTGGTTGAGATTTGACAAGAGTCCTTCGGTTGAGATTTGACAGGAGTCCTGTATGGAGCTGTGTGATGCAAGTGAAGAACTTCAGGGGTGGAAATATGACTGTGGCTCAAAGCAAAAGTTCTTATGGAAAAGAAGTATCTCAATGAATGATTGTATGTGTATTTGGGAATATTGAGATATCATACAGACAGAAATGAGATGGGCCAAAAGTGTGACAAATCTGTCTCATATGGTGTAGTCTAGCATTTGTTGACTAGAACATTCATGACAAATGGGTATTTATAGAAAAAAAAATGCATAGAAGATAAATAAGTGCAGGTAAAGATTTTATTAATAATATACGGGCCTTCACTTCAGAATTTCAATTTGTCGGGGTGCTTCTTTGATGTATAAAGAAGCACCTGGTCACCTAAGTGTAGATCTTTATTGCTTAAGTGATGGTCATGCCAGGCCTTTTGGCGTCGTTTGTTAACTAGTTGTGCGTGATAAGACATGAGTCTTGTCTCGCATAACTGGGCTAACGTAAATAGCCTGGTCTTTACTTGTTGTCCAATTGTAGTTTTTTCACAGAGATATGTAGAAGAAGCTTCCATGACTCTTAGCGAAGGTACTAAGAATTTTACAGGCATTACTGCCTCTTGACCATACACTAAATGGAATGGAGAAACCCACTCAGTGGCTTTCTTCGGGGTGGTGCGGTAAGCCCAGATAGTTGAAAAAAAATTTGTTTCCCAATCAGAACGACTGGTTTCAATTATCTTTGTCAATATTTTACATATCGTCTTGTTGGTTGATTCGGCCTGGCCATTACATCTAGGATAGTACGGGGTGTACTCTTTCGGTGACCGACAAGGTGATGGCGTAGTAAATTATCAATGATAGCATTTAAAAAATGTGTGTCGTGATCACTAACTAGCTCTATAGGACAGCCAAAATGTGTAATAATGTTTTCGTAAAGAAAATGCACTACAGTTTTTGCGTTGGCGTCCTTTGTTGCCCGAGCCTCAACCCGTTTAGTGGCGTAATCGGTGGCTATGAGGATGTAACGGGATTGGGTATGTTTCGCTGGTGGATTGATTGGTCCCACAAAGTCAATTTCCCATTTATGGAAGGCTTCGCCTTCTATAATGGGAGTCAGTGGCATGAAGTCTGCTTTTGTAATTTTCTTGGCTCGTTGACAGACATCACACATTTTAATGATAGCAAATGTGTCTTTAAATAAATATGGCCACCACAATCCTGCTCAACGGATAATCTTAGCTGTGGCTTCAGCAGAGAATGGTCGCTGCCAATGCCCTCATGAGCCTGAGATATGATAGGTCGTATCTCAAATGTGTCCCGGGCGTAAGTGGCTGTCGTGCGGACTGTGGGATCAAGGCAATTAATATACTGGTTTCCGAACGTGGTGAGAGCCCTTCTAGCGTCTACATCTGTCGTCCACCCATATTGCGATGGTATGATCAGCCAATTAAATTATGAAGTGTGATCTTGTCCAGAGGGGTGCCACATTCCGCCCATTTGGATCTTCGTGTACATGGCAGGAAATGCACGTTCACCCGTAATTGTTGTGGATTTGTCACGTAGGCCCTGATGGCTGCAGGGTCTCTTTCGAATAACTGTTGACGCCACTCTAGTTGTGGTAGGGGCGGGTAACGCTTGCAGTTCTTTGCCCTTGATTGTCTGAGAAGAAAACGATATCTGCCAACCGCCTCGAGATGACTCGTGGGGATACTTTGATAAAAATTGATTGATTTTCTCCTCCACGGACTTCGGTCTTCGGAAGGCCCGGCTGGTAGATATCGTGCACGAACCTCTGGATGATGTGCCTTGGCTCTGGTCTCGCATCTCAACAGTTGTATCCGTCTACCCTTGGTCTTGGCCTTCGGACCCTTGATCTGTTTGAGATCCCCTTGCTACCTGCTGGCTTTGATCTTGGCTGGTACTAGCCTACGCAGCGTCAAAATTAGGTGGCGATGGAATTACCACGGGGGTGGGCTGGGCCTTCGCGTCCATGAATTTTTGGCACGCCTTGAGGGCTTGCTGGGCCTGGGCGAGCTCATGTGTTGCGCTTGCCCGATACTTGTTGAACTCTTTCTGGTAGCTGTTTAAGGTTGGCTATAAACCTGCACCTGACGCTGTAGAAGATTCATCTCTGATTGAGAAAGCGGCCTTGATCCGGTGCAGGTTGAGCTAACCAGACGAGCTTGTTGTCTTGTAGGGCTTTGACCTCCATCCCCAGGTGCGTATTCTCTGCTTCCAAAAGGGTAAGTTGCATCTGGATGGGGGCAAGCCATTGGGACACTTCAGCTTGAAGCTCCCGCACCTTCGTGGAGGCCTCAGTCAGCGCGTTGGAGAGGCTTTGGATATATTTGTTGAGTCTGATTGTCTGGTGTCTGTCTCCTTAGACAAGGGCTTAATTGGCTGCTTAAGCTTCTCATGCATCTGTTTTTGACACTCGGTTAATTTTGTATCAATAATTTTATTTTTTTGTAGCCGAGGTTTTTGAGGTTTTTGAGTGGGCGGTGTTGTTGCCTCACTTATCATATCGTGATCAATTGTATGCCAGACTTCGTCTGGATACATGTCCTAGTTAGAACCTTTGTATACTGCTATAGCCATATGTGGTTTTGAGTCTTTTAGGGTCTTTCCCGTTGAGCACATTGCTGGATACTTTTCTAATTCTAAAGAGTTTTTCAAGGTAGCGTGGCTTCTTGAACTTTTTTGGATGAGAATTCTTCACTCCTTTTTTCCTAAAGGTTATAACCTTGAGAGTAAGTCCAAGTTAAGAAAGAGTAGAAACTTTGCCAAAAACACTTCCACGTTGTGGAGAGCCCACTCTAAACCTAAAAAACATGATCATATAATGTGTACTTCATGTGATCATCAACATTACTTATGCTAGAAACATAAGTCCAAAAATCACCACAACTTGGCATGATTTTTCTAATATTGAAATCAAGAAGTATTTCCATCTCAATAAGGCTAACTACTTGCTTATGGATATAAGTGTCCACTTTGGATGCTTCACTTATTCTCATAAGAAGTTTACAACTTGCCTTTAAAATTGAAAATTTACAATCTTCAACATTATGAATGAACACATCATTCATGATCTTATTTAAACCAACAAAAAATACATTATGAAGACATTTCCATTTCCTTGACTTCATTTTCAATGTAATTTTACAAGGAAAACATGCTTTGCTATCTATTAAGGCATCACACTCAACTAGTATTGCCTTAATCCACCTTTGAGATACAAAAATCTCTTCAAAGCAAAATAGTTCTTCATAAGATGTCATGAGAGCATAAATGGAACTATTTTCATTTTGTGATTGCTCCTCCTTAATCTTTCTTGGTTTCTCTTGGATCATAACAATAAATTTGAACTTTTCTAAAGTTCTAAGCAAAATGCTTTCCAAGGACATGAAATAAATCCAAGTGACATTAATGAAAGTGACATTTATCTTTGCATCTTGAACCAAACAATGCACTTCCAAATGAAAAACTTCTAAAGGTTTGAAATGTGTGATGATGGACTTTTGAAGACAAATCTTGTAAGTCCTTGTGAGACTCCAAGCCTCATGCATCTTTCCACAAAGGAAATACCTTTCCTTGGATTTGTCCTTCTTTCCTTTGCACTTTGAAATTGAAGCTCCATCCTTCACCTCGGCCCCCTTGCTTTGGTTCTCCTTGGATGGATTGGTCTTCATTTTGTAGCATCTTGAAACAACATGATCTCTTTTGCCAAAAGTTCTTGCCTCCAATAGGTTGCCACCTATTGATGCCATGATGAGGAAGTAAAACCTAGTGATATGACTTTTCAAAATGTAATTTGTGACTCTCAAGAAACTAGATTTGAACACATTCAACAATCTAGAAGGAGCTACACAAGATCTAGACCACAAATTTTGAATCATGTCTCTTTCAACCTAGTCAATTGGAAACTAATCTTTGCTTTGATCACTAAGACAAAAGTGTGAAAATTGTCAACATTTCCTAGCTAGTTTGAGGCCTAAATTGGCTAAAATTGGAAATAGTTTTGGTTCTGGAGTTTCACACGTGTGAACCAGGCCACAATGTTTTTATTTACTGTATTTTTTCAGTATGATGAAGTGTCAAACTTCATACCCTTCAAAATGAGACCATTTTGATGTATTTTGGTCATATAAGCCATTTTTAGCTATTTTTCCTATATAGGGAATATCTAGGGTCAAGTACCTTCTAGAGAGAGGAGAGAGAGTCATCTTCCTCATCCATAAATAGTAGGGAAGTCGTGGAGAACAGGTTGGAGAAACCTTTTGTATGCTTCATTGAGATCAATAGATCATTGTCATTGTTTCTTCCTCCATTGAGAGCATTGTTGTGTGTATTGTCTTCAAGCTATTGTGTATGATCTTAGGTGCTTTCCAAAAGTGATAGGCTGATGTATTATGGACTGTATAATGCTATTTTGGGCCGCACTTGATGTTTATGGAAGTTTCCATTTGTGATAAATGCTTTTTGATCAAGTTCTTTGCATTCTAGGTAGCATAGAATGTGTTGCCAATTCCTAGCTTATGTAGTTTGGAGTGCAAGCATTCAAGCCAATGATCTTGGAGTTTAGATCCACTTAGGATCTGTATTTTTCACATGGTATCAGAGCTGGTTGGCTTCTATTTACAGTAAGTATTCCATTTTTGGTGATATTTGGATGTTTGATCAAGTTCTAGCATGATTTTGCATTGCTTTGTTGATCAAATCTTACTAACCTTTGTTTTGTGAGTTGAACTTGTGGATCAAAAGCATATTTCAGGTCTATTGAAGATCAGAGGCTGAAAAGAAACTATTTTGGATCAGATCATAACACCTAATCATTTGTGATTGTGAGGCTTGTGCATATTCAATACTAACAATGTTCTTTTCAATCCTATTGTTGACAATCTCCATTCTTGGATGAACACTCTCCTTAAGTGGATGAAACTTATCCTTAAGTGGATGACAAATGCTCTTTTGAGTGAGTTGTAATTCTCCTAAAGGCTGAGCAAAGCTCCCATTTGGATGAAAGATCCCCTTTTTTGGGTGAACATATTGTAAGCTCCATTGTGAAGAGCATATTGTAAAGATTGTCATCAATTTTGGCATAAATTCTGGTGTACTTTGTTGAGCATGTAAGTAACTCTCCTTATGTAATTTGATTGGAGCATTTGCTGGAAGGTGTTAACCATTATGCAAGTGTGTTTTCAGGTTCTTAACAGGTTGAGGAACATTTTCATGTGAAGTGATCTTAGATCTACATCTAAACACCAAGATTTGACAAGATAGTGAAGCTAGTCTTGTGATTCACTAAGTGTGCTCATTCATTCACCTCTAAATCTTGTATTTATCACTTGCTGGAGTTTATAAACTTTTAGAAGTGTGGTTTACATGTGGTTTTACAGGTTGAATCAATATCTTAGTGTGTTGATCATATGTTGATCAAGTTTGTTCATTACTAGGTAATCTTGGCGTCCTAGTTTTGGGTATTTTCTAAGAATGCAAGTAACTCTTCACACCATAACTTGATTTGGTCACTTGCTGGAAAGTTTGAGAGCTTAAGCAAGAGTGTGTTCAGGTTGGTTTGATTTTGTAATCCATTCTTAGTGTGTGCAAAGTGTTGCATGTGTTTCAATCTTCCTTTCTATGCTTGGAAACCATCTAGGTTCAAGATAGAAGTGTTTTAGGGTCCTAAATCTTCATAGATCTCTTTATCTATCATTTGTTGAGAGAAAAGTGAGTGCTAAGTGCTTTAGGACAGAACCTAAAAGTTGAAGAAACATTAGAATCATGGCTTCCAATGGTGGGATCATGCTAGAGTCTAGTGAAAGGTTGAGTTCATCAAACTACTCTACTTGGAAAGTGAGGATGGAGTCCTTACTTGAGTTGAATGAACTCATGGACATAGTTGCAGAAATTGAAGAGAGACCTCTCACACTTCAAGAGCAACAAAGGTTTGATAAGAAGGCCAAAAGGGCTCTTCATATCATTAAAATGAATGTTACAAATGAACTTCTCAAGGAAGTTGGAAAGTGTCAAAGTGCAAGTGAGGCATGGAATGCCTTAAAGAAGCTCTTTGAATCAAAGTCCACATCTAGGGTATTGACCCTAAGGAGACAAATATTTTCTAGTAGGCAAAGAGAGGGTGAAAGTGCTCATGCATTTATCTTTAGAGTTAAGTCCCTAAGTGATGATTTAGCATGCATTGATGAGAACATAAAAGATGGTGAAATAGTCCAAGTTATGTTGAATGGTTTGCTAAATGAACATGCTAACCTTGTGCAAAGTTTTGCCATTCAAAGAGTCTTGCCAAGTGTGGTTGACTTGCAAGAAATCTTATTGGCTGAAGAACATAGGTTGCAATCAAAGCTTGATGGTGCATCCTTGCAAGGTGGAGGTGAAGAGGCTTTCTTCACAAAAGGCAAATTCAAGGGCAAAGGTAAAGGCAAAGGGAAATGGTCCAAAGGTGGTAACTTTGATCATGATGATCACTCTTCCTCTTCCTCTTCTACTAAGAACAATAAGTCAAAGTTCAAGTGCTTTTATTGTGGGATAAAAGGTCATTTTGCAAATGAATGTTATAAGAAGAAAAGAGAGCAAGGAGAGAGGCAAGGAAATCTTACAATAGATGAGGAAGAACATAACACATGTGAATCACTTGTTATGACTTCAAGTTTGTTAGCCAACATAGATGATAATGATCCTTGGTGGATTGATAGTGGAGCCTCATCTCACATGACAAGACATAAGGAATACTTGACATCCTTATTGTCTTATGAGGGAGAAGGTAACATCATCTACACTGCAAATGATGGTCAACGTGACATCAAAGGCATAGGCACTATTCCTATTTCCCTTTCAACAAATAGGAAAGCAAATCTTGAAAATGTCTTGTACATTCCTTCAATCACTAAGAATTTGCTTAGTGTAAGTCAAATGATTGACAAAGGACTTGATGTGGAGTTCATTGGAGATGCATGTTTGATAAGTAAATGTGGATCCTTGATTGCTCAAGGTAGGAGGCATGGTAAACTTTTCAAGCTTGATGCATGTGTGATCTCTAATCATGAAGGATGTATGGCTAGGGAGCAATTGACAAACCAAGAAGTTTGGCACAAGAGGTTGGGCCATCCCAACTTCAAATCTTTGGAGGTAATGGCAAAGAAAGAGCTTGTTCTTGGTCTCCCTAAAAGTCTTGTTGCAAACAATAGTGTTTGTGAACATTGTGCCTTGTCCAAATCTCATAGACTTGCTTATTCTAGATCTACTTCTAGATCTAAAGAAGCTTTTCAACTTGTGCATTCTGATATTCATTCTTCTAGTACAACTAGCAATGGTGGGGCAAAGATGTATGCAACTTTCATTGATGACTTTAGTAGGTATACTTGGATCTATCTTCTTAAAAGTAAGGATGAAGTGTTTGCTGCATTTGTCAAGTTCAAGAATGAAATGGAAAACCAATTCAATACAAAGATCAAATGCTTAAGATCTGATAATGGAGGGGAATACACCTCAAATAGGTTCAAAGACTTTTGTATAGCACATGGGATTAAGAGGGAGATGTCTAGTCCTAGGACTCCACAACAGAATGGAGTGGCCGAGAGGAAGAATAGAACCCTTTGTGAATGTGCCAAGGCAATGAGACTACATGCTAATCTTGCTAAGTCTTTTTGGGGGGAAGCTTTAGCATGTGCTAACTATCTATGTAATAGATGGACAAGTGCTTCCTTGGATGGTAAAACTCCTCATGAGGTTCTTTATGGTAGAAGGCCGAGTGTCAAGCATTGTAGGATCTTTGGATGTACATGTTTTGTCAATATCACACTTGATGATAGAACTAAAGAAGATCCTTCATCAAAGAAGGGTGTGTTTGTTGGCTATAGTGAAGTAAGCAAGGCTTACAAAGTGTACATTCCTTCTACAAAGAAAGTTGTCATAAGTAGGGATGTCATCTTTCATGAAGAGAATGTTTCCAATGTTGTTGATGTTGATGTTGATGTGCCTACTAATCATCATGATGTGCAAGATGTCTTGGATGAAGATGGAGATGCCACTCCAAAGCAAACTTCAAGGAAGACTCAAAGGCAAAGGGCTAAGCCATCAAGGCTAACCTATGATGAAAAAGGAAAGCAAGTGGTGGACAACTCTAACTTTGCTTTTCTTACCTCTTTTGATGAACCAACTTGTGTAGGTGAAGCAATTCAAAAGAAGGAATGGATCCAAGCCATGGATCATGAGCATCAAGCACTCATCAAAAGCAACACATGGAGGTTGGTAAAGCTTCCAAAGGACAAGAAGGCAATTGGTTGTAAGTGGATCTTCAAGATCAAGACAAATCAAGATGGATCAATCAACAAGTACAAGGCAAGGTTGGTGGCAAAGGGGTATGCTCAAGAATATGGTATTGACTATGATGAGACCTTTGCACCCGTGGCAAAGATGGTAACTATTCGAATCCTAATCTCTCTTGCAACTCTTTATGATTGGGATATGTGGCAAATGGATGTTACTAATGCCTTCTTGAATGGTGATCTTGAAGAAGATATTTACATGGAGCAACCCGAGGGCTATGTTTCACATGATGAGCCTAATCATGTGTGCTATCTCCAAAAGAGTTTGTATGGGCTAAAGCAAGCACCAAGGAGTTGGTATGCTAAGCTCAATTCCTTCTTACTTTCTCAAAACTTTGTTATGAGTGAGTATGATCATTCTCTCTACTTTAGATTGAATGAAAATGATATCACTTTACTTTTGATCTATGTTGATGACATTATCTTAAGTGGTGGTAACAATCTAGATATAGATGAAATCAAGATGGCACTCAAAAGAGAGTTTGAAATTCAAGATCTTGGTAAACTTCATTATATCTTAGGAATAGAGATTATTAGAACTTCTAAATCTACATTCATATGTCAAGAAAAGTATGTTAACTCTATTCTAAAAAGGTTTCATATGGAAGATTGTAAAGTTGTTTCTACTCCTATGGAATCAAATGTAAAGCTAACTACAAGAAGTAATGAAAGATCCTTCAAGGACATTACTCTCTATAGAAAGCTAATAGGATCTCTTATATGGTTAACCATCACAAGACCTGATCTAAGCTTTGTGGTTGGTAAACTAAGTCAATTTATGCAAGATCCTAGTGAGGCTCATTGGAAGCTAGGAAAGAGAGTACTTAGATACATCTCGGGATCTAGAGATTTTGGCATCTTGTATGGAGGTACTACACCTAACCTTTGTGGATTTTCAGATTCAGATTTTGCAGGTGATCAAATGGATAGGAAGTCAACAAGTGCCTTTGCAATCTATCTTGGAGATGGAGTGGTCTCATGGCTATCAAAGAAGCAACCAACTATCTCTCTATCTTCCACCGAAGCCGAGTACAAGGCATTAACAACATGCACCAAGGAGATTCTTTGGATCAAGAGGATGTTATTGGATCTTCACTTGCTGGAACCAGAGAAGACTCCAATCATACTTTGTGATAACCTTTCAGCCCAAAGCTTGGCAAGCAATCCTGTTTTTCATGCAAGGAGCAAGCACATTGAGATTGCTCACCATTTTGTGAGAGATCAAGTCATTGCCAAAGAGGTGGAGCTTCAACATGTCTCTTCAAAGGAGTGTGTGGCTGATATCTTCACCAAACCATTGGGAAAGGACCTATATTTAATGCATAGATCTAATCTTGGAATGTGCTCAAAGACTATGTTGAAACTAGCATCCAATGTTGAAGAGGGAGTGTGAAAATTGTCAACATTTCCTAGCTAGTTTGAGGCCTAAATTGGCTAAAATTGTAAATAGTTTTGGTTCTGGAGTTTCACACGTGTGAACCAGGCCACAATGTTTTTATTTACTGTATTTTTTCAGTATGATGAAGTGTCAAACTTCATACCCTTCAAAATGAGACCATTTTGATGTATTTTGGTCATATAAGCCATTTTTAGCTATTTTTCCTATATAGGGAATATCTAGGGTCAAGTACCTTCTAGAGAGAGGAGAGAGAGTCATCTTCCTCATCCATAAATAGTAGGGAAGTCGTGGAGAACAGGTTGGAGAAACCTT
>MU834297.1:0-48067 GCA_029204225.1 Diphasiastrum complanatum | reverse complement strand
CTGAGGTGTAAGATTCAAGATCAGTATAAGTACATGAGGCATTTTACGCTTAGTTGCAGCAGCAACTATCGTTGTCTATCGTGTTCGTGGCGATTCGTGTATTCTCATGCGCTGTCTTTCATCTTCTTCTTACGATTTGCAGCTTCACATTTAGCTTTCAGCTAGCACACTGGTGACTGTGTAGATCAGGTGATCACAATAGTTCATTATATATGATTCTTATATTGAAGCAAAAAATATTTATTTTGTAGAGGTTCTTACGTGCCGCAGCTCTAAGGATAATTTTAGAAGAAGGTATTTGTATAGTATTGGAGGCATACCTCTTTTGTATTGAGAATGAGCAGTTGGGTTGTTGTTGTTGAGGTTTTATAGTGATAAAAAATAGCAAAAAAAATCTCTTTGTCATATTCTAAAAGTTTATCTTTTTCATGAAAGCCTCTAATTGTAGAATATTAAAATACTACAGGCCGCATTTTTTTGCAAACTATTCATATCGAGAATGAATGGGTTTTTGATGATGATGCTTGATGCTGATGTAATACCAAAAACCAACTTTGTGACATTCTGAAAGTTTTTTCCACGAAAGCCTCTTGTAGGCAGAATTTCCTTGCAAACTATTCATACTGAGAGTGAATGGGTTATCATTGATAATATTTGATACTTACTGATGTAATAGCCAAAACAAGCTTAAAAGTTTATCTTTTGCAGGAAAGCCTCTTCTAAGTTCTAGCACATATTCTAGTCTAGCATCTTCGTCATTTTGAGACTTTGGAAGTAGGCGTAGAATCTAGATAGGGACACAATGCGAAGCATTAATCAGTTTATTCTAGCTCGCAATTTAATTCAGCAACGAAGAATGATCAGACTCTGAGTAGATATAGTTCGAGATATGGTTGTCTGTTCTCTGCGTAACTTGCTCCATAATTGGCTAGTTTACTCCAGATATGGTTGTCTGTTCTCTGCATAACTTGCTCCATAATTGGCTAGTTTACTCCAGATATGGTTGTCTGTTCTCTGCATAACTTGCTCCATAATTGGCTAGTTTACTCCAGATATCCGAAATTCGCATCCTATGTCGATTTATTGTTTTCAAAGAAGACTGCAAAAGCCATAAAAACAGATGTTGAGTCTATTAGTCCCATTTCATGGAAGTATAAGATTGCTCTCCCACAGATGAATTGAACATTACATTGCTGAATTACGCTGAGCCTTTTAGCTGCCAATAGAATGGACGCGATGATTTTAGGTGTGCTGTGTCGTCAGTTTGTCATGTGTAATAGCGAGGGAGTGCCTTTGTCATGTCATTGGTTACAAAAGTTAAGATCATTTTTGACAGATGCGTTCCTTCTCCCCACATAAATCTCCTTCGTAGTTAAGAACCTTAAGAATATCTCATGTAACTGATTTCGAGTCTTAATGGCTTCAAGCCTGTGAATTGCAAATTAACACAACGTTACAAACCTTGCATGCTTTATTTCAATGTATCGCTGTTTACATCCTGCAACTGCAATCACAACAATCAAGCGAGCTACTTTTCTGTGAAAGTGTGAAGCTCAGCAGTGGAACTCTGAAGTTCCTAAGTGATGAAGTTTTCTTAAGTTGGTGATCGTGGCTAGATTAATTTCAGTTTCTGATTGCACGAGACTCTTCGAGAGCTTTTGCAGGCATTTGCATCCTTGCTCGTGAACTACATCCTGAACAAGTGCTCATTCCAGATCTTAAACTGGAAGTGGACGTGGCCCTTGGTTAGAAAGGGCACCTGTACATCAGAACGAAGAAAGCAGGGTGATCGGATTGAATTTCGATCATGGTTCATAGAGACGATAATTGCCAAACAGTATTGCAGATTCCGATTGAACCAAGCAAAAATGCCCACGCGCATCCTGATGAGGAATACGATGATGATGGCCATCCTCGCCGCATCGGTATGCATCTTTTGGTGAAAAAATAAAGTTTTGAGACAAGGCAATGAAATATCAATTCCTTAAAATAACATTTATTTGGACAAGACATAGAACGTACTTAATTACAATAGCTTTGAACGTACTTAATTACAATAGCTTTTTTGGGACATTTTATGTTAAAAGCCTACTCTTCTTGATTTGAATAACCGACAAACATTTTGATCCAATATGTTGGGTTTCTTCTCCAAGCTTTCTGTCATTTTCAGGATTTTCTTTCGCTCTGCTATCCAGTAATTTTAAGGGTCAACATAGATAATGAATTTTGTTCTACCGACCACTTTTTCATCTTATGCAATCCAGTATAAATTATCCAGCATGTGGGATCTGCAGCCTATTTTTTTTGGCCTTGCAACTCACATATTTTATCCTATTAGTGCCTCATCCTATTACTACATCTATATGTAATTGGCTCCAGCATCATAGGCTTGCCTTTTTGGGCGCTAAATTTACCCATAATTGAGCCTGTTGATTGTCTGGCCGTTCCATTTGCTGCCCGATTACTGCTGTTCTAGTGTATCATGTAATCGAAATTAGAGAGTTAACAGTTGCTCAGCTGATGCATGTTTCCGACATGCAGGGCCTGACTTTCTTGCCAGCAGGCCCTACTTTTTTGACAGGGAGGGATACTTCTCCGTGATCAGCACTAAATTTTTTCTTGACAGACCTCAAAAACATTTCACAGCACGCTAAAATACAGCTACAAAAAAATAAGATAAAAATTTGTTGCTACACCCAGTTAAGTTTGGTGATGGTCTTTGGTCGTGCAATTATCTTAAATAATTCAGTCCTCAGGCACCTTGTGGCTACTGCCACTCGTTACCAGTCTCCTCTATTATATGTGGTAATGGCCCTGACATCGGAAGCTAATAAGTGCATGAAAACATATAAAGAAACATGTAGAAATTTTTTTTTAACACACATAAAATGGGTAGGCAAATTAGCTTATAAAGCTCTCAAATGAACATGAAGCTAGCTAATACTTTTAAAGAAACAGGGTAGTACATGTACAATTGTAACATGCAAATTTTATACATAAGCAAATTCTAAACTTAGTAAGCTTTTTTAGCTTTGCTAAGAGAGCATCATTATGATTATGATTACTTGCTATAAGTTAAGGTGTCTCTACCGCATGAGTTTGAGCATGAAAATTACTTTATTTTCTTAATTTTTAGCCATATCAATGCTTCCGGAACATGCACTTGTATGGCAAAGCTTCTAGTGATTAAAAGATCACTTGCTTGTTGAAGTAATAGGCTTTTGGCAGGCTCTAGGCAATTTGCAATGGCATTATTGAGTAATTCATTTCTATTATGACCTTTTCAATAGGTAAAATGTAAATAAAATTGTCTGAAGGTCTTAAAATCATGTGCAAGGTTAGGCCAAAGCATAATTGAAATGGCCTTAAATGTAGTGAAAAAAGAGTAAAACCATATCCCTTTCCAAGAGTGAAAGGTCACCAAGGCATTCTATTTCATGGTTATAATTTTTTTATGACCCACACATTTTAACTTTTTATAGGCCGGAATGTAACCTCTTCTTCCAACTTCTTTCAAGCTCATGGTTTGCTTCTGGGATTTTGTAATGGACCTTAAGATTCATAATCTGCAGTGCGAAATGCTATGTCACTTTCAGTTATTATTAATAATGTCTCATGATTTTCTCCTCGGCAATATTAAAAACTCACGTCAACTTTTATGGAATACACGGAGAATTTTCCCAAACTAGTTTCCTTCGCATGATGTAAACCTCTTCAAAACACTGAAGCAATATGTGGGCATCATCATGTTTTACATAGATATAGAGGTGTCTCTCATTTTTTTCCAGCTGAAGTAAAAAATTCATCATACTGAGGTGAAGTCTCTTCTGCTAGATTCGCCTGCCTAGTAATTTAAGGAAATGTTCATAATTAGAAAGGTACAAGCCCATAACGGGCACATGAGACTTTTTCTACCCATTTTTCAGTCTGCTCAAATTGAGCGGCACAATTGCTTATGATGATTATGTTATTCAGATGCCAATTCTATTTCATATTAATGGTTGTATGACACAAGCCACAATGCCCATTACGCACTGGAAGTAGCTTCGCCAGATGGCATTCTGCCCGGTAAGGAGTCATAGGCTCGGCTATGAGCCTCACCTATGACATTCTTCACCAGGCAGGGTGTCATAACACATGAAATTTTCTTAGCATCAAATATAAATTTTGCTTGATTCAGTAAATTAATTTATAGAATACGATGATGCTCAAATTTCTAAAACAAGTGTCAAGCAAACCTTTACAAATGAGATTGGTACATTTCAATTGATCTTTTAAAGGTTTCCAATACCCAAATCTCAAAGCCCTGACTTTATACATTTCATTGCTGTTGGCCAGGCAATCTATGGACTGCTTCTGCACACATTATAACAGCAGTTATTGGCTCCGGAGTCCTGTCCCTGGCATGGAGCTTTGCACAAATGGGATGGATTGCAGGGCCTGTGGTGTTGGCATTTTTTGCAATTGTAACCTACTGGACTTCGCTGTTTCTTATAAATTGTTACAGACATCCTGATCCAGTTTATGGAAAACGAAATTACATATACATGGATGCGGTCAGAGCAAATCTAGGTTGGATTCTTACGCTCTTCCTCTTTACAATATTGTTCGATATTCTAAATCAGTCCCAGAGATATATAAGATAATGCTAGATATGGTAGCTCACAGAACAGTAAATTATTGGTATTGTCAAAAATCAACAAGTATGGATGCTTTCTGTCATGTTTTTGGAACAGTCACAACAGTGAAGACAAAAAATCTGAATAGCACAAATTCCCCACCATGGGGATTAATTTTTCTGGTATCCTGAAAGTTATTGCACGGTAACACAGAATCACTAATACAAGCACGCTCCGTATTATAGTCCTTCACCCTCAACACACAGTTTTGGGCAATTTCACCACTATTTTGAAAGCTTTGAAGAACTTGGTTTCTCAAGGTGAGAACCGTAGATGTATTCTTGGACACATAAATGGCTTGCATCGAGTGCAAGGATTACTGACATTGAAATTCTAAATGAAAAATGAGACGTAGTACGCGTTTCATCCCATGTAAAAGTGACTCAGCTTTTAATGCTTTCGCTTCTCGAAACAGGTCCTGTTCAAGTGTGGCTGTGTGGATTTGTGCAGTACACTAATTTATGGGCAACCGCCATTGGATATACTATAACCGCATCAACCAGTATGGTGTAAGTACTTTTTACTTTCTAAGACAGCTACATTTCAAATTATACATCAATTCTCTAGTCCTACTTACGGGGTTAATATCAGCAGCGTCTCTATAAGGTGTCACTGTAAGCTATCATATGAGGGAAACAAGCTAGTAGTGGGGATAATGCTGCTTTCTTAACTTCGTCTATTTGTCATCTTAACAGTGCGGTCAAACGCTCGAATTGCTTTCACTCACGTGAAGGGGATGAAAAATGCGAATTTTCAAATAACTTGTTTATGGCCATATTTGGTCTTATTGAAATAATTTTCTCTCAGATTCCAAACTTTCACAGGATGTGGTGGTTATCGATTGTTGCCGCTATAATGTCGTTATGCTACGCTTCTATTGGATTAGGCCTTGGGATCCAGAGAGCAATAGGTATGCTGAAGAATTAATATCATTCTTAGTGACTCGAAACAAGAAAATACATCATGATACACTTTAGTCAATCGTCTCATATTTAACACAAAAAAAAACGGGAAGTTTTAGACTGGAAATGTTATCTTCATGCTATATTTAGTCTCACCTGCTGATAACGATTGAGTTGTATGATTACAGAAAATGGCAGCATACCTGTTAACCATTTTGGGATAGACACAAGCGGTGGACTTGACCAGCTATCAAGAATGACAAAAGTTTGGCAGATCCTTCAAGCTCTGGGAAACATTGCATTTGCTTACTCATACTCAGCAGTTCTGATTGAGATCCAGGTTCCCGTCTTTTCAAAATATGTCTTCCTCGTATTAAATCGATGAAGGGATTCTTTTTCTCAGATGATGCATAGTACGCTAATGCTTTGGTACTTTCTTAGGCAGTGAATTACTAGGAGAAATATTCTAGAGTGCAATAGAAATTGTGAGTCAATGACATGCAAGTTATTTTTGCAGGATACGTTGAAAAATCCTCCTTCTGAAAAGATAACTATGAAGAGGGCAACGTTAATTGGTGTTAGCATCACAACGTTTTTCTACATGACCATTGGCTGCGTGGGTTATGCAGCATTTGGGAACAGTGCCCCAGGAAATCTTTTAACTGGATTTGGATTTTTCAACCCTTACTGGCTTATTGACTTTGCAAATATATGCATTTTTGTGCACCTTGTCGGTGCATATCAGGTAGCATTCTTACTCTTTTTTTAAGCATTTAGTACTTTTTTCTGTGAAATCAACACCTCTACTGAGTGATGGTGGATGGATCTATTACAAGAGACCATCTAATAATGGCAACTGCTACCATAAAAATTAGCCTGTCACCATTCAACGATACTCACCTATAAAATTTCTCCTAAATTGCAGGTTTTCTGCCAGCCACTTTTTGCACTTGTTGAGAACTGGGTTGAAAGGTTATGGCCGGATAGCAGATTTATCCACAAGAACTATGTCCTAACTATACCTACTATTGGAGCCCTGCAAATGAACCTGTTTCGTTCAGTATGGCGATCATTATTCGTTACCATGACTACTCTTGTTGCTGCATTACTACCCTTCTTTAATGCAATTGTCGGCCTTATTGGTGCATATGGTTTTTGGCCTTTGACCGTATACTTCCCGATTTCCATGTACATCAATCAGCAAAGGATCAAGCCCTGGAGTTTAAAATGGATTTTGCTGCAAATTCTAAGTATAACTTGCTTCTTGGTTTCAATGGCTGCTGGTATTGGTTCTATGAAAGGCATATTTGAAGCCCTTAAGCATTACACACCATTTGAAACACGTTACTGATGATGATAGGCAGATGAATCTAGTTATGGTATTTAAGAGAGCAGGATGTGTAAATAATTACATATTTCTGTATGTGAATACCATGATCTGAATATCATGTGCTCCATATTCTCTAGTTTGAGAAGCCCTAACACCTCTGATAGAGTTTCACATGTCTAGTGGGCAGAATTATGTAGTGCCAAAGATCCTGATACCAAAGCACTTCAAAGTTCAAATCTGGACTTTGATTTATTTTAAAAATATTGTACTTCATAAGCTGATAACTGCTGAAGTAGATGAAGACAATACTAGAGATATAGGATTCTTGACTCTTGAGTTCCAAACGCCAGTTTGGAGTGTTTCAGACGTTTTGCAATGGCATTAGCCAAGTTTCTATGCGTTCTTTTTGTGCTGAATTGTTGTAATACTCTTTTTGGGCTTGATGAAAAGCTTAGATAAGATTTTCTTTTCTCTTCCACAAAAAATATTAATATAAGAGAACATGAAGCTGTATTTTTCCAATCTCTTCACCTTCGGTCCACTTCCAACCAACATTCCTATATTACCAACATCTAGATCTTGTTGCTTTACTCAATCTTTCTCTCCAGCAGCATAGAATATGGGCTGATCTTTTTCTCTATAGCTAGCAACATGGAACATGGGCTATAACAAATTCACAACCAGAGGTACTCAAATTGTAGCATGTATCTACAGTTCCTACATTAAAAACAGAACAAATCACAAAATAATATTCCAATGTTATTTATGATCTCCTTCCTAAGTATAATCGAACATCCTTTTCCACTAACTAATTCGTTTAATAAGTAAAGCCTTAAAACTCAATCTTAGCAGGAGTAAGGCTTCCCGTCACGATCAAACAACAAAATAGTGTTTAATTAAAACTAGACAGAATGTAGCTTGTTATGGTAGACAAAAGTTATCCCCCACCCAAATCTCAATAAACTTTTCTAAAATTCACACAAGTCCTTTTTTTTATTTGATATGGTCTTGCAAATTATGTGTTGCGCTTATTGTGAGGTGCCACATGGTTAATATTTTAGCAATTGTAATATTCACTAAATGAAATCGTGATAAATTACTATAACTAAGCGAGAACTTAAATGAAATCGTGAGATAAACCAGCATGTCAACAAATATGTTGATAGACCAGAAACTACTCATAGAACCCACGGTTCCCAGAACCGTACCACGGTTCCCAGAACCGTACCACGGTTCCTCGAACCGTACCACGGTTCCTCGAACCGTGGTACGGTTCACCTAATTAATTAATTAATTTCCTATGTTTCCTCCCCCAAAACCGCCTGCAGCTCGTTTTAGACCCTCATTTCTCATTTTTTGCAGGTGGAGGTTTTTGAGAGTGGGTGGAGGTTTATGAGAGAGTGTTGCTCAGATTGGTGAGAGAGAAGAGGGCAGGGTAGAGAGAGATTGTAGCGGCCACTGTAGAGAGAGAAAATTAGGGTTTAGTTGTAGGGTTGGTTTTTTGCTAAAAAATCAGGTTTTTTGACATTCTCTCATGCAAACAGGTCTACTTTTAGGGTTTAGGCATTTAAGATCATGGAGAGAGTTTGGAACAGCCTAGAGAGAGACTGTACCAGCTCATCTAGAGAGAGAAGGATAGGGTTTATGGGTTAGGGTTTTTTTTGGAGCCAAAAATCAGGATTTTTGCATTTGTCTTGTCTTGCACTTCTTCCGTACTTCACTTCCATACTCCCTGTTTCCTTAATCGTCTCACACCATGCCTCCTGGAGATATGCCTGAGCTCTAGGGTGAGGTGGACCAAGACCCCGAGTTCGTTAGGTCTGACGTTCGGTCTGGGACGCGTGGATGGTCCTGTAGGTTTTGTCATGCTCGTTTTGTCAGCACCCTCACTAGGCTGAAAGGCCATCTCCTTGGTGCTGTCAAGGGCGATGGCCAGCACTTAGGCTCCCACCCTTGCCCACACATGCCTGCTCTGGAGCGTTGTAGGCTCATTGACATATATGGAGCTCGATTGACGCAGGCCAGTATGTCACTAGATCCTGATGTATATGCAGTGGTGTCATCCACCCCACGGGATCCACTAGCTCCTCGTCCACCACCACCACGTCCTCCCCCACCTCCTGTTCCTGCTCCTCCCCCTTAGCCTTATGCACATCCACCACTCGTTCCACAGCCCACCGCACCACATCCTACCGCACCACCACAGCCCACTGCACCACATCCCGCCCCTCCTCCTGCTACATCTATTCCAATCGGTGCATTTCCACAACGTCCTCCTGCAGTCACTCAGATGACTCGCCCAGTGCAGACATTCCGTTTTCTTCGCTCTGAGTCGGCACCAGATGGTCTCTCACAGAACACCCAGGACATACCATCCACTTTCCCTACACATCAGGATGATTTGGACTCCGATGATGAGGACAGTGATGGTAGACAACATGGTGAGGCTGGTTCTTCTGGAGCTTCTTCACCACCTTCTCTGCAGCCCCAGCATCCCCCGCAGCCGCAGCATCCCCCTCAGCCACCTCAGGCCCAGATTCCCCCCCAGCCTCGGCACCCTACTGCCACTGACATACCTCCTCCTGCTTCTCGTAGGGGTGCTTACCGCACTAGGGCATCTTCCAGCAGCCTTACGTCCAGGGTGGAGGATCTCACCACACAGATGATGCCTCTTAGGAAGGCCTGGGAGAGTTATGGGTGCTCGATCATGTCTGATGGCTGGAGTGACACCCGCCGTTGGCCAGTGATCAACATACTGGTGTCCTGCTGCATGGGCACTATGTTCTATCGGGCCATTGATACTAGTAGAGGTGGTGGGGTTATTGACGGACAATTTATGTTCGATATCATCAGTGAGGTTATCGAGGAGGTTGGCCCTGCCAACGTAGTGCAGGTTGTCACCGACAACGCAAGTAATTGCGTGAACATGTCTCACTTGCTACAGCAGCAGTACCCTGCTATTGTATGGACCCCCTGTGCTGCACATAGCATTGATCTTATACTAGGGGATATTGGCCGTTTGCCCTGGGTTCGCACGATAGCTGACATGGCACTTGCCGTGGTGACATTTATCACCCGGAAGAGGCGTGCCCTTGCCCTATTCCGCACCTTCAGTTCACTTGATTTGAAAAAACCAGCTCCCACACGTTTTGCATTCGACCTGGTTGTCATGCATAGGCTTATTAGAGTCAGACATCAGCTCAGACACATGGCCACTAGTAGGGAGTTGCCTTTCTCTAGTAGGCCTGATGGTTTGAGATTTTTGAGGATTGTGTTTGACGATGTTTTTTGGCGTCAGGATGAGAGCATTACAACTGTGATGAGTCCGTTCTACCATGTTCTGAGGTTAGTTGATAGCGAGGGTAGCACTATGGGCCTTATCTACAAGTTCATGGACAAGATTGGACAGCTGCTGAAGCAGCATTTTTTCTCTGAGGATAGGTATGGAATTTGATGGTCATTTCAGTCATTTGTTGTTTTGGAATCTGTCTATTGTAATTGAAATAGATTTGCTATCATCTTCGCATCTTTGGATTTATTTGTTGACATGTCATTAACTATGTGGAACAGGATGGTGGTGTTGCGGGACATCTGGGACCGCAGGTGGAATTGGTTCCATAGGCCGATTCACTCTGTTGCCCACCTATTGCATCCCATGTGGCTACCTGAGTGGCAGGCAACAGACATGGAGCTAGGCTTGGATTGGTTGAGATATTTGGATGGAGTCGCCAGACACTTCACTGACATAGATGTTTTTGAGACACAGTACATTGCCTTCAAGAGGCAGGTAGGTGTGTTTGGCCACCACGCGGCGCTGAATCCCAGCAGACGGGAGAGAGCGGTGACTTGGTGGAACCTCTATGGTTCTGCATGCCTGTAGCGCAGGCATCCCAAAGGGAGCCGGGAACCACGACTTAGCTTCCCAGCCTTCAACTCTTGCCATCCAAACCCACTTGACATACAAGCAGCCAACTCGCCAACAACGATCAGACTTAACCCACTTGAAGTTCCGAAAACCAACATTGAGATCCAGCCTGGCGCCATGCCAGATTGGGGGTCCCGATGTGGGTGACTTCCCTCCAAGCAAGCCGCCCGACATACATCAAACTTAACCAACTCGAAGCTTCGCTACAAACGAGTAACATCCATTCCAAGCAAGCGGTCTGACTTACATCAGACTTAACCCATTGAAAGCTTTGTCACGAGCGCTAGAAGCCAACCTGGCGCCACGCCAGACTGGACAACCATAAACAGGTAACTTCCACCCAAGCAAGCCATCCAACTCAGCCGACAGGTTAGAGCCCGTTCCCCAAGAGCTTAACCCATTCACGTTCATGCAAGGAACACTCAGAACCACAAGCCGCGACAGATATGGAGACAACCACTTCCTGGACCAAATGGTCCCGACAGCATACCGCTGGCGCCATGGACCGAATGGTCCCGACGGCATACCGCTGGCGTCCTGGGATACGACCCTCAGCTATGTGCCAAGTTAAAAATTTTGAAAGCGGCCTCACAATTGGCGCTTTTACCGAACACTGAAACCCAGAAGGTAATCAAAGTCAATTTGAGGAAAATCCCACTTTATTGATAAATCTGAGAAGGTTACATTTCAAGTGTGTGACCGACCCTAGTCTCTGGGGCGCTAGCATGCCAAGGCGAGAGCCATGACAACATTCCAGCAAGGGAGGCTGAGACTTGGTTGGAGCTCGCCCTGAGTCGCAACCCGCACTCCCCTATAGTATTGGTGTGATTCGGCACCCCCCCTCATACCAAGCACTCTACCCAAGCTGGTAAAGCACATTTTTCTCTCTCTAGGATTTTCTCTTTCTAGAAAGTCATTTTCTCTCTCTAGATTTTATTGATCCCCAGGCTTCCTTAATCATGCCTAGATCGTGTGAGGTGATTGCACATCGATCTGAGCTCTCTGGACTCCGCTAGAACCGATCAAAGATTTTCAGCCTTAGGAACTTGGCGCCGGGAGCGGCGCCGGCGCCCTTGGCGCCGGGAGCAGCAGGGGTGCTGCTGGCGCCGGGGACATAGCTGGCGCCAATGGCGCCGGAAGTAAAGCTTCTAGAGGTAGCTTTACAACATCCACCCCACCTTTATAAAATCTGATGTCCTCATCAGATGTCAGATTAAAGTAAAGGTGTCTCCCAATTAAAATAACTATACATTTAAGCTACTTGGCACAGTACTCAATTTACTGGCCACTTTTTATTAGCATTGAAACTGGCTCACCACAAGTCGGAGGCTCAGCTCTTTGTACTGAAAGATTACATAACTTGAAAATATATATCTTTGTCTGGGAAAAGCGTAGATTTGATATCGCTTTCGTAAAACCCAAAAACCTTATTAACTGGTGACAGAGGCCTTTCTTTGGAATGTTCGCCCCTGTCGCTTCTGACTTTCGACTTTGGAACTCCTTTGAGCTCCTGATTTGTCCTTGATGCACTTTGTGTTGAGCTCCCTGAGCTCCAGATTTGTTCAGTTCCGCACAGGTATCAAGGCTCCCTGAGCCAAAGGATTTATCGTTTGATTGCCCACTTTATGGTCCACTCCGTGCCTTGTTGCTTCTGCACCTTGATTTCTCTCCTTGTCCCAGCCTGATCTTGATACTTTTCCATCTTGGCTCTTTAAGGTAGGCAAAGATTGAGTACTCTGCAATGCACCTCTCACTTAGCTTGAAGTAGCTCTTTGAATCAGTCCAAATGTAACCATTGACCTCGTGGAAAGCCAAAGGGTCGCACCAGTTTGATCCGCATCCGAACTATCTTTTCGCGTTTGTTTGAAGCACCATGTCCGTCGCGCAAAACTTGACTTTCACAATTCCATCACTGGTCAGTTGCCTCACAGTCAAAACAAGAAGTGTACATCGAGCTTGGCTTCAAGTAGCTCTCTTTGAATCAGACACATGCACCCAGAGTCTGCACTAGTCCGATCTCAACGCGAAGTGTCCCTTAGCGTCCGTTCGAAATACCAAGTCTCTCATGCAAGACTCAACTTTCACAGTTCCTTCATTGATCAGCTGCCTTACACATAACACAAGCCAGCGTACTCATATGTTTCCTCATCATTGCTGGTCCAGAGAAAGCCTATAACAAACTTTCCTTTTCACAACAAAAATTTGTCAACTTATTAACTCCAAAGTTCGCCAGTCTCCTCGTGTGAGTATGGCTAGGTCGCCTTGAATTTGCCCCCATTTTGATCAACTTTCATTCAAAATTTGCCCCAAGAGAGAGGTGTGTGTGATAGTTCCCCTCCACTTATAAAACCAGCTGATCGGACTTAGAGTAGAGTTCTTCAGACAAAAAGCCTTTCCAACACTTAGCTTCCCATCTGCTAGGATTATGGCTCGATCCAACTTGTTGCCAATCTCTAAAGAGGATCCTAGTCTTTTCCCCTTTGAGGAAAAACCCAACTGATAATGGATATCACCCATGCTCAGTGAGTTTCAGTTCTGAAGGTGGCCATCCCAAAATGAAGACCAACTGCTCCATAGAAGATCTCCCCTGGAATTGCCCTTTCCAACTTTTGACTTCCTGCTTGCGTCTGGTGGGCGTTGTCGCAAATGAAACTAACCCAAGAAACAGGCTAGCCATCCATCCTTTGCAAACATTGAGTCGTTTCGTTGCCGTTCACGTGCGAGTACTTGAACTGCAAATCCGCCCCACAGATTCTGGATATCACCCATGCTCAGTGAGTTTCAGTTTCGAAGGTGACCGTCCCAGATTGAAGACCAACTGCTCCACAGAAGATCTCCCCTGAAATTGCCCTTTCCAACTTTTGACTTCCTGCTTGCGTTTGGTGGGCGTTGTCGCAAATGAAACTAACCCAAGAAACAGGCTAGCCATCCATCCTTTGCAAACATTGAGTCGTTTCGATGTCGTTCACGTGCGAGTACTTGAACTGCAAATCCACCCCACAGATTCTGTAGTCCTCTTTGTTTGATGGTATCAGCCTTCAAAAGAAAAGGTTCCTTCTCGAGCCATCAGCTCCTTGTATCACAAGCAATCATGCAAACCAGGCAAAGCACGAGTACTAAGACTCACCACGAATACATACAAGTAAAACACTCAGACATGTTTACTAACAAGTAACAAAGACAAGGTCCCCCTTTGAGATGGTCCTAACAATCCTTGTTCCTAATTGGTGCCTCAAATATAATCCAAGGCTTTCCCCATCACACTTGGACTTATGGTAGACTTGGGCACAAATTTTGCTCGGTCGTATTGTTTTCTCAACTAGTCATTGTGTCTACTTGAATTGAAATCCATTATTTTACTATCACCTTTGACTGCACCCTTATTATTCTCAAATGTTAATTTATCAATACAATCCATCATAAGCAATTCTCACCATACACTACAAAGTTGGCATATCTCCAGTCTCACCTCTCCCATTTTAAAGAATTTCCAAATTTCTTTTAAAAATTAACTAGAGAGATGACACCTGAAAATATTTGAATCTTGAAAAGTCAATAATAAGTGCCTTCCAAAAAGGAATCATTCTATTATACAAAGGACTTTACTTTCAAACATGTTCAACACGAGTGATAGTAACCATCGTTAATTGAGATCTATCTATGAATAAGAGACAATCTAGGTTTAAGAAATTGAAATACGATTATCTCGAAACGTCTCACATGATAGTAATAGTCCCATAGAAAATAAATAATTTTCACACTGGAAGGATCACATGAATTTCATCTGATGTTTATATTCAAGAAATTTAAAAGAAGTAAGGGTTCTTAGTGAGAAACAACTTTAAGGGTTTTCGATTTGTAAATTATGAGATACCTTTAGGGATCCGGATCTATATCTCATAATTTTCCCAAATACCTTGAAACAATTAACCAATGGATTCGACCGACTTAGTATTACCATTACTAACCACTGGTCTACAGATCACTCTCGCACAAGCATTTCCCTTTGGAATTACTAATGTCCCATACCATCAGCTTTCCCTCCAAGAAGTCCTTTGCTTCTAGATCTGTTCACCAGAAAATCAACAAGATTATCTGGCTATCCTATATCCAAATATAGGATTCGATCTTCAACCAATTTCCAAAAAATCTATTAGTTATTTAATTCACTCATGTTCCTTAAGTAATCTCTAAATGAAAATAACATCTAATAATACCACTAGGCATTGACCTAGGTATGGATGAGAAATATCGTTCATATATTTTTAAAATAATCCAAGTGTATTCATTAACCAAAAGGAACCATTTTGAATCAAAATAACCAAAGTAATTGTTAAATTTACACAAGCTAGTTTGTACAATTACCACTTGTAAATGACTTTGAGGCCATGTTGTGGGATGTCACACGTGCCAAAAGCATAGGATACCTTATTCTAAGTCAAATCATTAATCTAGCTTTGGAATGATACCTTTGGGATATGTCCAAAGAGTGCATAGATAGGGTAGAAAAAAAGTAGGAGCTAAAAATAGCATTTTTCTCATTGTTTTTGGATCTAGAGGCATTGACCCTAAATAGGGTGGATCAAGTGGATCTTTAGGCTAGATGTTAGGGTTAGGTTATGATGAATACATAGAAGCCCTAATAATGCTAAGATCCGAGCTCTACATGTATAAATATGTGATGGGATTTCCATCCAATTATGAGCAAAATCGAGATTTTCCTCCTTGACTAGTTTGAGTCTATGATTTGATTGATGAATGCTATTGGCATATGATTTTTTGTGATGATTGAATGAGTTTGGAGTTGCAGGTACAGTACACAGGCAACAGTAGGCCGTACTTTCACACGTGTGAAGAGTTTTGGAGCTAATTCATGGAGTTCAAGCCAAGATAAGCTAGGAATCAATGTATTGATAAGTAATCTAGCTTCTAGATCTTGTTTGGATCTTAAGTAGGCACTTTCTCCATCATTTCTAGGATCAAATGGAATTATTTTGCTGCATTTTTATCATGGTATCAGAGCCATTCCAAGAAATGAGCTTCACTTCATGCTAGAATCATAGATTTTGATGCAATTCAAGCATTGATTGCTATCTAAACATAATCTATGAGTAGTACCTTCAATTCTTGATCAATTTGAGTGAAGAGAGATCTAATGGTTTTTTATTTACAGGATTTTTAGCTTCAAAATCCAAGTTGTGGTCATCTCTTATCAATTGGATCAAAATAACAAATATTTTGCAGTTTCATCATATTGATGCTACTCGATTTGTGGAGTCTATCACAAGGAATAGTTTTTAATCAATGAAAAGGAAGGTAGATTCTTATCTTTGGTACTGTAATAGGTCGTTCTTAGACTTATTGGGATATTAGAAATTCAATTTTGGGGTCAGCCCAAAGATTTTGATAAGTGCTCATCAAGTGAATGCAATTCTAGTCAAGATTGTGTTCAAAGTTTGCTTGATTTGTGAGATAGTTTGGATTAATTATCGTCAAAAATGGAAAACTCTTGCAACTTTGCCACAACGTGACTTGAAGGTCGAATGATTTGCGAAAGTTAGCGTGCTTCCAGGACAAACGAAAGACGAACAATTCGCAAATCATTCGCGACTCGTAAACATATCTCCAGGACCGCAAGAACCGCAAAGTGACACAAAATGAAAAGACACGAAAGAAATGAAAAGAACGAAAGGAAATGAAAGAAACGAAGGGGAACCTTTTGCGCTGCCAGCTGGTAGCTCAAGGGGCTTGGAGTCTTAGACTTCACGCCCAGCTGAAATGGGTAGCAACGACGGAGAGTAACTGATTAGTTGATTAGCATTAACTACTCTTGTAATTCTCTGTTTAGCTATCTTGTAAACTCCACACATTGGAGATATAAACTATCCTTTTTGGATCATATAAACAAGAGACTGTAATACTGTAAGATACAGAGAGAGACAAAGAGAGTAGAGCAGAAAACGAAAAAGAAGAGAAACGACAGAGCTGTGCATGAAAGTCTGCCAACGAGCAGAGCACAGCGAAAGAGCTGAGCGTCAGGCTGCCAACGAGCGAGACACTAACGATCTCGCTCTAAAAATCAAACTGATAATACAATTGCTCTATTCTTGTGCATCTCCTTGTCTTACGCTGTCTTGATTGCTAGAATGAAATCTGTTCTGTGATGTGTAGTCGTGTGTCTAGGTTCCTATGAAGCTTTCGCACAAAAGAAAATCTCAAAAGAAACAAAATCGTCCGCGACAACGAAACGAAAAACAATTTTGCGACATGGTATTAGAACCCACAGGTTATCACTACTGATATCTTAGCAGTGATTTTCTAGACAACACAATATGGCTACAACAATCCAGACAAGAGTAGCAATCAGTTTTGATGGTGCAAATTACAGAATGTGGAAATTTAAAATCAAAACACTTCTGAAGGACAAAGACGTGTGGTCGGTGACCGAACTCTCAGAGGTGCAACCTCCAGAGAGAGACGCGAGGAGAGCTGAATGGATCAGAAAAGATGAGCGTGCAATGGCGATCATCGTTTTGTCCATAAATGAAGATCTACTCATGCAGATTGAAGACTGCAAAAGCAACCATGCAGTGTGGGAAAGATTAAAATAGAAGTATGAAGTGAGGACTGTAGCTTCAGTCATGCACCTTCATAATTAATTGCAATCCATACGATGGGATGGCAACCAGTTGGACCAGCATGTTGAGAAGATCAGAATGATCTTCGCTCAACCTGATGCATCAGGACAGGAGCACCAGGTCCCAACACCACAACAGCTGATGTACTTCATGAAATCTTTGTCGACGTCCTATCAGCCATTGAGAATGCTCATACTGAGTCTACTGGATATGACATTTGACAAAGCAGTCAGTCTTGTCACTGACGAAAGACTGATGATGGATGAAGGAGAGGAAAGCAGTGATCAAAAGAAGGCCTTCTTCAAGAAAGGAAAGAAGAAAAACAAGAACAAACCTAGATTCAAGAAGACGAAGTCCTCGAATCAACAATCTTCTTTTTGTGATCACTCTCACAAACCAGGCCATACGGCCAACAAATTATGGTTCAATCCATAAATACCTTGCATGCACTACAAGAAGAAGGGGCACTTTGCATACAATTGCAGATTCAACCCAAAAAGAAAGAACAAAGCTGAAAAAGCTAATGTTGCAGAGGCATCCAAGGATGCTGATAGAGGTGATGAAGCCTTCATGATACTTGATGAAGCTTCAACGAGCTACACTGAACAAGACTACGATGTAGTCATTGATTCAAGAGCAACATCACACATCACCTGCAACAAGACGATCTTGATTGACTTCAGAGAGCTCGAAAACAACAGAGCAGTGATTCTAGGTGATGGGAGCACGTGTCTTCATTGAGAAAGGATCTGCTATCAGTGTCCAAGATGGTAGATCTTATAATTCGAGTTTTGTTTGACGACAATACATGCCGCATGATCGAGAAAATGACAAACAAGTTGCTGATAGGCGGATGCAGAGAAGGAAACCTCTACCAGGCCAAGATAATCAGCAACTCTAATAGCATATTAAATGCATCAAAAAATGAAGATTAGCTCTGGCATAGGAGAATGTATCATCTGAACATGCGGAGCCTGTATGACATGTGCAAGAAAGACATAGTCACTGGTCTCAAGATATCAAGGCCCGAAACTGAGTTTTGCAAAAGTAACATCAGAATCCATTCACACATGAGGGAAGAAGAGCCAAGGAAGTTTTTGAGCTCATCCACTCCGATGTCTATGGACCGATGAAGATGGATTCGCTTTCAAGTTTGAGGTATTTTTTGACGTTCATAGATGATTACAGCCGGATGACCACGATCTACTACCTAAAGAAGAAATTTGAAGTGTTTGATTCCTTCAAGGGCATTTGCAGAGCAACACACCTCAAAGAAGATACGGATCATTAGATCTAATAATGGAGGTGAATACACAAGCACAAAATTTTCAAGATTCTACCAAGAACAGGGGATAGAACACCGGTTCACTCCTGCATACACACCGGAATACAATGGTGTCGCAGAAAGAAGAAATAGAAAATTGGTCGAAGGAGCCAGATGCATGATGGCACAGGCTCGATTGCCAAGTCAATTCTGGACTGAGGCAATAACTACAGTAGTACACCTGCAGAACAGATCCACAACGACAACACTGAAGAGATCTATCATATGTACGAGTGTTTGGATGTGCAGCATACAAGCACATTCCAAAAGAAAAAAGAAACATCTCGATGATAAATCAGAGCAAATCATCATAGTTGAGTACTCGAACGAAACACAAGTGTACAGACTCTACGATCCAACCACGAAAAATGTTGTTTCAAACAGAGATGTGAAGTTCGATGAGTCCACATTCCCTGGATTGGAAGACGAAAGAGACCCTGAGATCTTCACACTATTGCCAATTCAAGAGGGAGATCGAGGACAAATATCAAATCAGAATGCAGAGCCACAGACTCCAGAGCAGCAGAAGACAGAAGATCAACCCCATGAACAAGAAACGTTCGAACAGCGATGAAACAAACCTAGAAAGTCAACGAGACAAAGAAGACCTTCAAACCGTTACTCTGACAATATTCAGTGGAGCGAAGACACGCAGTTCGAGTACTGCAGCTTTACTGAAGAGCCAACAACATATCAAGAAGCTATCGAGAGTCCAGAGGGAGAATTCTGAAAGTAGACAATGTCAGAGGAGATCAAGTCGATGAGGGGAAACGTCATGGACATTAGAGCCACTGCCAGAAAATAGAAAAATAGTCGATTGCAAGTGGGTGTACAAGAGAAAGATGAAATCAGATGGCACCGTTGGCCGCTAAAAGGCAAGGCTTGTCGTGAAGGGCTACATGCAGAGATATGGTGTTGATTATTTTGACACATATTTAGCATAGAACTACTCCTTGCATACGCCACACAACACAATCTGGAAATTCTCCAAATTGATGTGAAAATAGCCTTTCTCCATGGAGATCTAGAGGAGGAAATCTTCATGAAGCAGTCTGAAGGATTTGAAGACCCCGACAATCGACAATATGTCTGTCGATTACAGAGATGCATCTATGGTCTAAAACATGCATCATGAGCTTGGTACAAGAAGCTCGATAGTCTTCTGAAGTCTCTGTTGGAGGGTTTGTGGATCCCAAGACAACCCTAACCCTAGTTAATAAGTGAAAGGGATTTGGCACCCTGCGTGTGTAAGTCCAACCCGATGATCACATAGTTATTTGATTGATTAGTTAAAAGTCAATAAAAGGACTTTAGGCCTTTTTGTGGAACTTTTAATGTCGCAGGGCCTAAATGTTAAGTTAGTGAATAAAGTTGGGTTTCCCTCCAATTTTGATGGTTCCCACACTTTTTTAAATTTGAATAAAAAGAGAGGCAAGAATGGACCAATAGGATTCAAAGGCCAGGGTCCTCCTCTCTACTATAAGAAGGGACCACTCGAGTTGTTCCTCATGTTCATTTCCTCATTTCAATAAAGCAGATTGGTTCTCTTCAGAAATGGGTTGATGAATGTCCTTGCTCTTCTTCTTTCCTTCTCCATCTCTCATGCTTTCTTTGGATTTTTGCTAATTGTTGGATCTGATTGTTATTGGGATTGCATGTTATTATACTTTTTATGAGAGAGAGAGAGAGAGAGAGAGAGAGAGAGAGAGAGAGAGAGAGAGAGAGAGAGAGAGAGAGAGAGAGAGAGAGAGAGAGAGAGAGAGAGTAAGCTATCTTTGTTGTGGATCATAGAGTTAATGGATCGTAGTGTTAAAGAATAGAATTAATGGATGTAGAGTTAGATTGGATCTTCCATTCATGCTGAAATCTGAACTAAAACTATCGCTCTCATGGGAATGAGCCTACGCGTGACAACTAACTCCGTCTCTATGATGCTAGATTGACTAGATCTTGGATTCAGGTTAGGAAAGGAAAGAAACCCACTACAATTTTTGTGCCATTGCCAGGGAGCTACGCCAATTTTTCAGTTTGCAGCATGATTGTCGGATGGCTAGCTTGCATTAGGCATCTTGTCGTGGCATGAATAATGTTAGATCTGTATTTTAGAGTTAGTTTGGGATTGATTTTGCTTGATTTGAGTGGATTTGCTTGTTTGAAATCTAATCTGATTGTTAAACAGGAAAAGCTATTCAAATCACCAATCTTAAGATCCATTTGGATATGAGATATCAGAAAAAATAACAAAAATCTGTCAAATCTGTTAGATTTGGTCAAAAAGAGACAAAAAGCATCATCAGAGCTTAAATTTTTTTTTATCATCTTTTAGGAAACCTCCGCCGAGTTGCAGACACCTTCGGTTTTGTTTACAGAACCTTCAGTTTGAAGGGCGAAGATTAATTCCTAGCAGATTTTTAGAAACATCAGAAAAACCGTCAAAGAACACCAAAAAATAACCAAAACCCTAAAAAAAATAGAAAAATAACCTTCGCTCGATTCACTGTGCTTAGGTGTGATTAAGATCTATCTACTGCCAGGTCGATGAAGAATAATACCAGAAATAGAAAGGATTTCAGAGGATCAGTTGTCATATTGCCATATTTTTGCCAAAAATGTTACCTTTTTGCAAAATTATTGGTTACTCTTGATCCTTCGCTAGAACCTTCATCGAGTTTCCAAAACATTCTATTTATAATAAAATATAATATTTTGAATTTGGAGAAGATTCTTCTTGATCAGATCACAAAAAATCTTGATTTTTACCCTCGCCAAAGTACAGAAATTATATTTTCTTGTGTTAGAAACCCTCATCCGGTTTTCCATAGTTTTATCTATGTCAGATCTTTCATCTGAAAGGTCGACAAAGGTTATTTCCCAAGAAATTGTCAGAAAAGTTGATCAGAGAGTTTTGTTTTTTCAAAAATAGCACTGTTGAACCTTCGGCGAGCCAACCTTCGCCATTCCTATTTTTAGTTTCTGATTTTCCAAATCAAGTCTCTGTCAAAATTTGGGTCAAATCTAATATATTTTGATTTGGATTCTGAGAAATTTATCATTTTTGAGAGGTATCGGTTGATCGAATTTCGAGATCTTTTTCATGATATAGAATCAGATTCTTGAAAAGAGAAATAAATCAAGCAGATCTGATTTGAGATAGTTTTGATTGAAAAGTCTAAATCCAATCTCATTGTCTGCTTGATTTAAAAATCTGAGAAAATGGCTATCCCTGGAGGTGCTCCACAAGAAGTCAATCCAATAATTGTTAGAAGAGCACTCCGATTGGATCTACCCAAATATAATGGATTAATAGATCCAGTTAGATTTCTTCAGATCTATGCTGAATCTTGTGAAGTCTATGGCGAGATTTATCCTCAAGATAAACTTAAGCTGTTTCCTATGGCCTTAACAGACGCAGCACAAGATTGGTACTATAATCAAGACGAAACTGAGCGTACAGATTGGGAGGTTGTTAAACGAGCCCTTATCACATGGTTCAAACCGCGAAAGTTTATGGAAGACCCTTTCCTTCTTTTAAGTAAAATTAAAATGGGAAAGAGAGAAATGGTTCGAGATTACATTGAATGGGTGAAATGTCTCATATCTGAATGCGAACCTGAGCTGATTAACGAGAATGCCATGATTATGTGGTTTTTGTCAAGTCTACCTAAATGGGTCTGACGTGAGCTGAAACGCCATAATGAGTATGCACTCTTGCAAAATGCTATGGACGATGCAATTCGGAAGGAGGATGAAGATTCAGATGATGAGCCGAATCAGTATGTTGTCTTATATAGCAGGACAGACTACTACGACATCCACCACTATTGCATCAACGAATGCCAATGCTACTGCAGAAATGATGCTCAATGAGTTCGAGAAACTTGGGAAAAACCAGCAAAAACAGATGGAAAAGTTGTAGTCACAATTCGATGAGAAGATCAAAGCATTGGAGAATTTCCACGGAGAAGCAAACAAGGAACCTGAAAAGTTTGCAAAGACTTTTCCTACCAAGGAAAATGTTTGGTGTTCTATTTGTATAGGGAATCACACAGTAAACGAGTGTCCTCAATTGAAAAAATGAATGGAGCTCAGTGTTTGCCATCTGTGTAATTCACCTGATCATGAGACTGTTTTTTGCAACTTCAACCCTCGGATAGTTCAACAACGGTATGTCCAGATGGGATATCGAGAACCACAGTATAGAGGAAATCCAGCAGCAAGACCGCGACAATCTGCTCTTGGATATCCGGAATGTTTAGCTTTACCCGCCCCACCAAAGCACTCCACTCCTCCTGCTAATTTGATGGAACCAGAACCTTACGGAAGTGGTGCGCAATGGAACTATGGTAATGATCAAGAAGGTGAATCTTCAGAACAGTATGCCATTTATGCTGCCGCTCAACAACAAGCCTCCAGAAATTGGACCAGAGCACCACTTGGATGCTTTGCATGTGGAGAAAATCACAGAGTTGCAGAATGTCCAAATAAAGAGAAATTTGTACCATTTTGTCGTGACTGTGGTTATGGGCATTGCTATAAAGTCTGTCTAGCAACACCGAAGCCACCACCAACTACAGCGCCTGTAAATTTGATAACAAAAACAAACAAAGACCAGTAGCTCCAAATAAACCAAGTGCACCCTTGATGGTGGTCACCAGAGCACAGAAGCAAAAAGAACCAATAGTGGATCCAGTACTTGCTGATTCTATACCATTGAACGATATACCAACAGTATCTGGAGTCTATCCAAATTTTAATGCAGAAAAACGAAGATATTAAAATATGAGACAGTGGATCAAATATCTGCAAGAAGAAGAGGAGCTTGAAGCTTCTAAAGCAACAACTAAAATTTAGTCTTCACCATTGCAGCCTCCAAGAAATTTACGTACGAATATGAATGATCAGTTACATCATCATGAAGAACCCTTCAAGATGACTGAACCGGAAGCACTGCAAATAGAACTGCTCATGAACATTTTGTCTAGCAAGATCAATATCTCATTAGGAGAGTTCCTGAAGTTGGTGCCAAAAGCAAAAGAAGTCTTAGCGCAAAAGTTAGCTCATGAAGAACCAAAAGTCCATCAGGAGCCACTTTTGTGCTGGATTTGAAGAATCTAACGAAGTACTCCATGTTGGAGCAGCTTGGGAAAGTGAACAAAAGAATATCACTCTGCCGATACAGCGTAGACAATTTCCTAAAGAAGCAACCGTGATAGATGCCAGTTCAGGAGTTAACCTGATCTCCACAAAGTTATGTGCGAAATGGGGCCTTACAAAGATTAAGTCTGCTACTTTTTCTATTAAGCTAGTTGATCAAACGATAGTTCGTCCATGGGGAATGGTGGAAGATATACCTGTCAGAATTGCGGGAGTACAATTCATCATTACTTTCGTAGTGATGGATGTGAAAAATACAGATCCTAAGTGGATCTAAACTCCAAGATCATTGGCTTGAATGCTTGCACTCCAAACTACATAAGCTAGGAATTGGCAACACATTCTATGCTACCTAGAATGCAAAGAACTTGATCAAAAAGCATTTATCACAAATGGAAACTTCCATAAACATCAAGTGCGGCCCAAAATAGCATTATACAGTCCATAATAAATCAGCCTACCACTTTTGGAAAGCACCTAAGATCATACACACAAAGCTTGAACTCAATCACTACACAATGCCAACAATGGAAAGAGAACCCAATAGAAAAATCTCTCATTAAGCAAATGAATACAATGGATCTGCTCCAACCTGTTTCTCCACGGCCTACCTGCTATATATAGCTGAGAGAGATGACTCTCTCTCCTCTCTCTAGACCCTCCTTACCTAAAATATGCCCTATATAGGTAAAATTGGCATATATGTCCAAAATACATGAAAATGGACTCATTTCGAAGGTCTTGAAGTTTGACACTTCTTCATACTGAAAAAATACACTTACTAAAAATATCTAGACCTGTTTCACACGTGTGAAAAGTCAGATCCTAAACTATGTGCCATTTTTAGCAATTTTGGCCTAAAACTAGACAAGGAAATGTTGACAATTTTCACACTCCCTCTTCAACTTAACTTGCTAGTTTTACAACACTACTTTGTTCCAACTTAAGAATGATCTCCATCATCAGAATAGATCTCTTCTCAAGGATCCTAATATGTACAAAATAGGACACAACATAATTGATATAGATAATAGTGTCCATATAGGATGCTTCACTATTTCTTACATCAATTTTACATAGAATCATAAAAATGGTACATGTAAAAGAACATAGAATCTCAATTAATGAATTCCTCCATGTATCCATCTCTGGTTTCTCTGTAAAATAGCAGCAAACAAGTTGTAAATGAAAGTGATCAACAAGTGTTTGCATGCCTCCTCCACATTTCACTATACATATAGTGAATGCAACATGTATCTCCATGAATGAACTTCCATCACCACCTTGCCTTTGTAGATCTTCAATCCATGAAAGCCTTTGAGTGAATGAATGCCAAAAAGATGTGTTCCCTACTCCATTTGAATGACCAAAACCTGAACTTGAAATACTTGAATTACCTCCACAAGATTTGCACACAACGCTTGATCCTACAATGTCAACAAGTTGCCAATTTGCCAACACTAGAATACTAGATCTTGAACTTTGTTCAAAAGAAAACATATTGACCACTTCAATACCTTTCAAGATCTGAATGAATTCATGTACTTGATCATACAAACCAGCAATGATAACTATTCCATCTCCAAGATCCAAAGGATGCAAAACTATGGAACTAGTTTTATTGAAATTTGACAATTTCAACACATTGACATAACAATGTTCATACATGAGATTAGGCAAGTGAGGTAGAGTAAGAAGACACTTCCTTGCAGCTCCAAAGACCTTACTTGAACCTTCAAGAACCTGTAAAAACAGATCCAAAATGCCTTGACCATTTGTCTCTTCTTTGATGCTTTTCACTAGCTTCGAATTGCCACTTGTCTCTTGGTGTTGATGAAGCAATCCAAGATCAACCTCTTGATCTTCCAATAAGACATCAAAGATCTTGCATATGTGAACATCTTCAGATCTGAAACTCTGAAGATACTCCCTCTCAAACACATGATTAAGATCCCACAAGATCTCATCAATGCTCAAACTTGACCCTTCACTATAGTTAGTGAAAACAATGCCACCATCATAAACCAAAAGATAGATTCCAACATTTCCATTTAACATGAAGTAGAGTAGGTGAAGATGAGTATCAAACCTAATCAAAACAGCCCTCTTGAGTTCATAACAAACCTCAATAAGCTCACCAATGATATCTCCCTTGCCTTGAAGAAGTTGCCACTTGAGTTGCTCCATGTAGTCTTCTTCAACCAACCTTTTGCCATCTTGACCATGAATGAACAATCCACCACAATCATAGAATGCTTTGAGTTGATGAAGAGATGTTAGATCCATGCTTTGGATCTTCCCAAGAACCACTCTTCCATTGCCCTTTCCTTCACAAGACTCCCTCTTAATGCTAGCACCACAAAAGTTAGAAACCTCCCTCTTGATAGTTGCACCATAAGAAGTAGAAGACTCTTGAATATTAGAAGCCAAGAAAAGAATCCTTAGTACCTTCAACATAAGAGTGATTGAAGTACTCTCTCTTTTCAAACATGAACTTCTACTCAATGATTTAGGTAATGAGTCATATGATAATGATTCTTCCTCACTATCGTTCATAAAAACATCATTCAAAGTACATCCTACTTTGAACACTTCACATACTTCTCTTCCTTTTGACTTGTGATCTCCCTCACCAAGTCTAATGATAGAAACCTTTGATCTACTCTTTTTATGAAGAAATGTGACACCACTTGTTGCACAAATGACTTTATCACAAAAAGATGTAAAAGAACCATTTCCTTCAAGCATGCTCAAAGCACCATCATCTTTTCCCACATGATTACATACATCAATATGAAAAGAATTAGAAGAACAACCATCTTCTTGCAAAGAATGACACTTAGCATCTCCATCTTTTTCCATATGAACAAACAAGTCATTAGCAACAATCACTTCCAAAGAAGAATCTTCATCAACTCCATTGATGAAGTTAGCTCCTTCCTTACCTTTTCCATTTTTGCACTTGCCATCTAGCACCATTGAAGAACCAACAAGCCTTGGAAGTCCATGAGTAGAAGAGTACAAACATGATGCTAATTTAGCTCCACATGACTCCATATGACTAGTAGGTAACACTAGTGCATCTTCAAGATCCAATGGATCCAAAAAATTGACCATAGATTCACCAAAGCTTGCCAAGTTAGCACAACAATTATCATCTCCAAGAAGTACATTAGATCTCAACCTAGATCTAGCATTTTGTTTCTTATGGCATTCATTTGCAAAATGTCCTTTTATCCCACAATAAAAGCACTTGAACTTTGACTTATTGTTCTTAGTAGAAGAGGAAGAGGAAGAGTGATCATCATGATCAAAGTTACCACCTTTGGACCATTTCCCTTTGCCTTTACCTTTGCCCTTGAATTTGCCTTTTGTGAAGAAAGCCTCTTCACCTCCACCTTGCAAGGATGCACCATCAAGCTTTGATTGCAACCTATGTTCTTCAGCCAATAAGATTTCTTGCAAGTCAACCACACTTGGCAAGACTCTTTGAATGGCAAAACTTTGCACAAGGTTAGCATGTTCATTTAGCAAACCATTCAACATAACTTGGACTATTTCACCATCTTTTATGTTCTCATCAATGCATGCTAAATCATCACTTAGGGACTTAACTCTCAAGATAAATGCATGAGCACTTTCACCCTCTCTTTGCCTACTAGAAAATATTTGTCTCCTTAGGGTCAATACCCTAGATGTGGACTTTGATTCAAAGAGCTTCTTTAAGGCATTCCATGCCTCACTTGCACTTTGACACTTTCCAACTTCCTTGAGAAGTTCATTTGTAACATTCATTTTAATGATATGAAGAGCCCTTTTTGTCTTCTTATCAAACCTTTGTTGCTCTTGAAGTGTGAGAGGTCTCTCTTCAATTTCTGCAACTATGTCCATGAGTTCATTCAACTCAAGTAAGGACTCCATCCTCACTTTCCAAGTAGAGTAGTTTGATGAACTCAACCTTTCACTAGACTCTAGCATGATCCCACCATTGGAAGCCATGATTCTAATGTTTCTTCAACTTTTAGGTTTTGTCCTAAAGCACTTAGCACTCACTTTTCTCTCAACAAATGATAGATAAAGAGATCTATGAAGATTTAGGACCCTAAAACACTTCTATCTTGAACCTAGATGGTTTCCAAGCATAGAAAGGAAGATTGAAACACATGCAACACTTTGCACACACTAAGAATGGATTACAAAATCAAACCAACCTGAACACACTCTTGCTTAAGCTCTCAAACTTTCCAGCAAGTGACCAAATCAAGTTATGGTGTGAAGAGTTACTTGCATTCTTAGAAAATACCCAAAACTAGGATGCCAAGATTACCTAGTAATGAACAAACTTGATCAACATATGATCAACACACTAAGATATTGATTCAACCTGTAAAACCACATGTAAACCACACTTCTAAAAGTTTATAAACTCCAACAAGTGATAAATACAAGATTTAGAGGTGAATGAATGAGCACACTTAGTGAATCACAAGACTAGCTTCACTATCTTGTCAAATCTTGGTGTTTAGATGTAGATCTAAGATCACTTCACATGAGAATGTTCCTCAACCTGTTAAGAACCTGAAAACACACTTGCATAATGGTTAACACCTTCCAGCAAATGCTCCAATCAAATTACATAAGGAGAGTTACTTACATTCTCAACAAAGTACACCAAAAATTATGCCAAAATTGATGACAATCTTTACAATATGCTCTTCACAATGGAGCTTACAATATGTTCACCCAAAAAAGGGGATCTTTCATCCAAATGGGAGCTTTGCTCAGCCTTTAGGAGAATTACAACTCACTCAAAAGAGCATTTGTCATCCACTTAAGGAGAAGTTTCATCCACTTAAGGAGAGTGTTCATCCAAGAATGGAGATTGTCAACAATAGGATTGAAAAGAACATTGTTAGTATTGAATATGCACAAGCCTCACAATCACAAATGATTAGGTGTTATGATCTGATCCAAAATAGTTTCTTTTCAGCCTCTGATCTTCAATAGACCTGAAATATGCTTTTGATCCACAAGTTCAACTCACAAAACAAAGGTTAGTAAGATTTGATCAACAAAGCAATGCAAAATCATGCTAGAACTTGATCAAACATCCAAATATCACCAAAAATGGAATACTTACTATAAATAGAAGCCAACCAGCTCTGATACCATGTGAAAAATACAGATCCTAAGTGGATCTAAACTCCAAGATCATTGGCTTGAATGCTTGCACTCCAAACTACATAAGCTAGGAATTGGCAACACGTTCTATGCTACCTAGAATGCAAAGAACTTGATCAAAAAGCATTTATCACAAATGGAAACTTCCATAAACATCAAGTGCGGCCCAAAATAGCATTATACAGTCCATAATACATCAGCCTACCACTTTTGGAAAGCACCTAAGATCATACACACAAAGCTTGAACTCAATCACCACACAATGCCAACAATGGAAGGAGAACCCAATAGAAAAATCTCTCATTAAGCAAATGAATACAATGGATCTGCTCCAACCTGTTTCTCCATGGCCTACCTGCTATATATAGCTGAGAGAGATGACTCTCTCTCCTCTCTCTAGACCCTCCTTACCTAAAATATGCCCTATATAGGTAAAATTGGCATATATGTCCAAAATACATGAAAATGGACTCATTTCGAAGGTCTTGAAGTTTGACACTTCTTCATACTGAAAAAATACACTTACTAAAAATATCTAGACCTGTTTCACACGTGTGAAAAGTCAGATCCTAAACTATGTGCCATTTTTAGCAATTTTGGCCTAAAACTAGACAAGGAAATGTTGACAATTTTCACAATGGACCTACCAGAAGCGCCAAATGTCTACCGACTTCTATTGGGACGTCCATGGTTACGAGTTGCACAAGTAAATCATAACTGGGGTACCAAAAAAATCACTTTCGAAAATTGTGAACATGCAGTTAAAGTTGATCACTTTTGAAAATCGTGAACGTGCTTGACGCCAATTTCATTTATGAGATCGAGCACACTGAATGGATTTCACCGATTGTCATTGTTTCTAAGAAAAATGGGAAATTGCGAATCTGTGTGAATCTCAAAGCGTTGAACAAAGTGACGCCGAAGGATCACTTTCCGTTACCTTTTACTAAAAGCATTTTGGATCGCCTTGCCGGAGCAAAAGCTTATAGTTTCTTGGATGGATTTAGTGGTTACAACCAGGTTAAGATTGCACCTGCCGATCGCCACAAAACTGCTTTTGCAACAGAATGGGGCACCTATGCTTACAAAGTAATGTCGTTTGGACTCTGTAATACACCAAGTTCATTCCAAAGAGTAATGCAATTTGCTTTTAAAGATTATCTGCAAAAATTCCTTGAAATTTACTTGGATGACTTGGGAGTCCATAGTATAGATGCAGACCACCTGGATCGATTGGAAAAAGTATTTGAAAGATGTCGCAAATATTAGATTTCTCTAGATCCAAAAAAATGTCAAATATGGGTTTCCTACAAAGTTGTGCTTGGACATGTGATATCGAGACATGGTATTGCCACAGATTATTCTAAGATCAAAGTTATTGTGGAATTGCCACCACCAACAACAATTCGTGGAGTTTATGTGTTTATGGGTCATGTGAACTACTATCGAATTTTTATTATCTTCTTTGCAGATTTAGCATGACCTATATACAAACTGACTATTGTTCCTATTTGGACAGTAGAGGTGTTAGAAGCCTTTGAAAAATTAAAAAAAGCATTAACTTCAGCACCAATACTGCATTCTCCAGATTGGACGATAGAGTTTCATGTTCATACGGATGCCTCAAAATACGCCTTTGGATCAGTTTTGACGCAGCCATGTGATTATAAGAAGGATTATCCTATACGATTTGCAAGCAGACAACTTACAGATCTAGAAAAGAATTATTCAACAACGGAACGTGAGGCATTAGCCATGATTTTTTCTGTTCGAAAATTTCGTCACTATCTCATGGAAACGCACTTTGCATTTTATACTAATCATCAACCGTTACTTTACTTGGTAAACAAGATATGCAAGACTGGACGTATTGCAAGATGGTTATTGTTATTGACTGAATTTGACTTTCGAATTGTGGTTCGAAAGGGCAAGCAACATTATCTAGCCGATCACGTTTCACGAATCGAATCCGCACCAGTTAACACTGAAGTGGATGATGAACTGCCAGATGCTGCGTTGTTCTATGTTGAAGCACTGCTGTTGGTTCTCTTCAGAATGGGTTGATGAATGTCCTTGCTCTTCTTCTTTCCTTCTCCATCTCTCATGCTTTCTTTGGATTTTTGCTAATTGTTGGATCTGATTGTTATTGGGATTGCATGTTATTATACTTTTTATGAGAGAAAAAGAGAGAGAGTGGAAGTGTAAGCTATCTTTGTTGTGGATCGTAGTGTTAAAGAATAGGGTTAATGGATGTAGATTTAGAGCTAGGATCTTCCATTCATGCTACAATCTGAACTAAAACTATCGCTCTCATGGGAATGAACCTACGCGTGACAACTAACTCCGTCTCTATGATGCTAGATTGACTAGATCTTGGATTCACGTTAGGCAAGGAAAGAAACCCACTACAGTCTCTAGATTTCAATCCTACACAACCAGACTGTAATGTCTACATAAAAAGAGTAGGAAAAGATTTTGTGATACTGACTATCTTTGTGGATGATTCTCTAATGATAGGAAATTCCTTGACGTTGATCAAAGACAAGAAGAGTCAAATTTCTGAAAGTTATGAAATCACATATCTTGGAGAAGCAACAAAATGCCTCGGGCTGGAGATCAGAAGAGATCGAACAAAGGGCGAAATACACTTGAGTCAGTCAGAATATGCCAGAAAGGTGCCCAAGCAGTATCACATGATGGACTACAAAGAAAAGGCCACACCAATGATAGTTGGGGCCAAGCTAACGAAGCAGGATTGCCCAAAAACGGAAGAGGAAGAACAGAATATGGCAGGTGTATCCTACCGAAACTTGATCAGTAGTCTAATGTACCTTACAACTTGTACCAGACCCGATCTAGCTTTCTCTGTGTACGCCTTGAGCCAATTCTCTTCCAATCCTGGCATGACACATTGGAAAATGGAGAAACGAATCCTATAGTATCTAAAGGGTACCCAGAATATGGGATTAATCTATAGAGCTGAAAATGAAAGAAAAGGATTTGAGCTGCACCACTACAGTGATGCAAGCTGGGCGAGCTGCAAAGATGACAACAAGTCCATAACTGGAGGATGTACCATAGCGTGCGGAGCTGCAATCAGCTGGATATGCAAATGAGTGTGGATTTTGCTAACCTAGTGCAAGGCTATGCAATTATGGGCAATTTGCCCTCACTTGAAGGTCTCCAAGGAGTCCTCATGGCCGAGGAGAATAGGAGAACTTACATCAAGTCAAGGATGGAGAAGCTCTCCCTAAATGATAGAGATGACAAGGCTCTTTTCACCAAGAGCAAGAGCAAATCCAAAGGCAATGGTGCTGCATTCAAGAAGAACCAAGTCAAAGGTGAAGATCAAGAAGGATCTTCAAGTCCAAGTTCGAGCAAGCCAAAGAAGGATAAGTCAAAGATCAAATGCTACTTTTGTGGCAAGATGGGGCACTATGCCTCAAAGTGCTTCAAGAAGAAGCAATCTCAAAGTCAAGCAAACCTAGGCCAAGAGGAAGAGGAGAGCTCTCATGAAGATTCACTCATGATGTCAAGTTTCTCATCTTCAAACATAAGAGGTGAAGACCCTTGGTGGATAGATAGTGGGGCTAGCTCCCACATGACAAGTAAGAGAGAGTATTTCTCAAACTTATCTACCTATGATGGACCTATCAAGTCAATTTTTATAGCAGATGATTATGCTTGTAAAGTAGAAGGCATAGAATCCATACCTTTATGCTTGGGATCTTCAAGGAAGATCAAGATTGATGGAGTACTTTACATTCCTAGTATCACTAAGAACTTGCTTAGTGTAGGACAATTGCTTGACAATGGTTTGATTGTGGAGTTCACCACAAATGCATGTAACATCCAGAAGGATGGCAAGATCATTGCTAGACGCATAATATTTGGAAGATAATTCAAATTAGATGCCTATGTGGATGCTAATATTGTGATGCTAGTCGAGGAGACCAAACTATCCAACCATAGTCTTTGGCACAAAAGACTTGGTCACATCAACTCAAAGTCCATTGGAGGTCATGTGCAAGGAGGAGCTTGCCTTAGTACTTCCAAGATCCTTGGCAAAAGAGGAGAAAGTATGTGAAGCATGTGCTCTCTCAAAAGCACATAAGAAGACCTTCTCAAGTTCAATCACAAAGACAATTCATCAACTTGAGTTGATCCACTCGGATGTACACTTTGCAAGTACAATGTCCAATGGAGGTGCCACCATGTTTGTTACATTCATAGATGATTAGTCAAGGTTGCCAAATTTCAGAGTTTATGGACTGAAATTGATCTACTAATGATCACAAAGAGTGATTGGTAGCTTGGGATCTTGATCTATATCAAGACTACCTTCCAAATCTAGCTTCTACTTGACAATCTTTGTGTTTCCAAGCAAGAACAATAAAAAAAGATGATCCACGGCTTCACACATGTGAAGTACAGCTACTGTACGGCCTGATAACAGAGAAATAGTTTACTTATCATTTACAAAGAATTCATCCACAAAGAAAGTGCTTAAGAGAGTCAAAACACAATGACAGCTTCGCAAACCAAGATTTCTCATCATTAGCTCAATAATGGATCCATCATGGATCAAGTACAAATTCACCATAATCTCTCTCTAAGCTACATCCAGCACGTGTAGGATAGCTCATTGTACTTATCCATATCCACTTTGGATAAGATCTATCAAGTTTGCCACATCATCCATTGGTGGTTTGTGTTGACCTTCTAGATTCCTACAATGTAGGACCTAACTCCTATAATTTAGGAGATGTCATATTAGACTCAAATGAAAGCTAATCAAAATAGATCTGAATATTAAAAGTGTCATTTCACACGTGTGGACAGTCCTCACACGTGTGGATCCACATAGATGTCTAATATACATCAAAAACCATGTGAAAATTGCTAAATTCTAACACTCCTCCTCAATTTTTACATGATACAACTATAGTACATCTATCTACAACACCTAAGGCTGATCTTAACTTGATAAATGAAGCCTTTGGCAAGGCTTTAGTGAGTAGATCAGCAAGGCAATCTGAAGAAGACACATGATGTAGCTTGATCTCCTTTGCTTGAACCTTTTCCCTCACAAAATGGTGAGCAATCTCTATGTGCTTGCTCCTTGCATGGAATGTGGGATTGGTTGCTAATGCTTGGCTTGATTGGTTGTCACAAAATATTTTGGCTGCTCCTCGGCCTCCATGACTTGTAATTCCACCAAAAGCCTCTTCAACCATATAATCTCCTTTGTTGTGGATGTTAGTGCCTTGTATTCCGATTCGATTGAAGATAGAGAGATAGTATCTTGCTTTTTGGAAAGCCAAGACACTATGCCATTGCAAAGAAAGGTAACAAAAGCACTTGTGGACCTCCTATCCACTTTATCACCTACAAAATCAGCATCCAAATATGCCCTTAAGGCTAGATTAGATCCATCATATAAAATGCCAAAGTTCTTGGTGGCCGAGATGTACCTCAACACCCTTTTTGCATAGATTGGCTTAGTTTGCCTACACTATAACTTAGATCAGGTCTAGTTATAGTAAGATAGATCAAAGAGCCTACAAGTCTCCTGTATAGTGTGATGTCCTCAAAGGATGCTTCATCATCACTATTGGAAACTTTTACATTTTGCTCCATAGGAGTTTCTACTCCTTTACAATCTTTCATTTCAAACTTTTCTAAGATAGAAGAAGCATATTTGGATTGACAAATAAAACTCAAATCCTTGCCTCTTGAAACTTCTATTCCTAATATGAAATGAAGATTACCAAGATCTACCATCTTCAACTCCTTAAACAATGCTACTTTCACTTCTTGTATACCATCAAGATCATTTCCACTAAGGATACTGTCATCAACATACAAAATGAGAATGATGATTTTATCATCATCAAAGAAGAATCATAAGCACTTACAACAAACTTAATAGAGTTTAAGAAGGTATTTAACCTAGAGTACCAAGCTCTAGGTGCTTGCTTAAGCCCATAAAGGCTTCTTAGCAACAAACACACTTTTTCCTCCTGATCTTCTTTGATGAAGCCCTCGGGTTGCCTCATGAAAATCTCCTCTTCCAAATATCCATTGAGAAAAGCATTAGTCACATCAAGTTGAAATAGAGGCCAATTGAAAGTAGTTGCAAGAGAAATAATCAACCTTATGGAATCTAGCTTAGCAATAGGAGCAAAAGTTTCATCAAAATCTACTCCCTTGGTTTGCAAGGACCCCTTTGCCACTAGCCTTGCCTTGTGTTTGTTGATGCTCCCATCTTGATTGTACTTCAATCTATAGATCCATTTGCACTCAAGTGGCTTTCTTCCTTGAGGAAGATCCACCATGTATGATTCTCCATAAGAGTATCATACTCCTTTTGCATGGCATCCCTCCATTCTTGTGACTCCATAGCTTCTTCAAAGCAACTTGGCTCATCAGAAATAGAAGTTAGAAAAGTGTAAGAGGTAAGTGAATGTAGATCTTCCCTTTGTTCACCTTTGTCAACATAGGTGAGCCTTGAGGGCTCGGCCTTCCTTCTTGTAGATCTCCTTGGAGTCCTTGAGATGGATCTTCAAGATCTTGATCACATGTAGGCTCCTCCTCAAACCTTACAAGATCCTTGACATAAGATGGATTAGAAGCTTTCTCATTCAACTTGAAGTAGTTACCTTCATCAAAAGTAACATCTCTACTCACTAAAATCTTAGTGTCAGCCATTTAAAAATATTTGGTTATATATGTTTTGTTCACATTTCTAAACAGCTTAGGAAGAAGCTGGACCATAGGACAAATAAATGTATTTTCATTGGCTATCCTGATGAACATATAGCCTATAAACTTTATGATCCATCCAACAATGTATTATTTGCCTCTAGGAATGTAATATTTCAAGAACATACATACTATGATTTCAAACAACCATCGATAAACGATGTAATGTCATTTCATCCTATTTTACGTAGCATGGATTTTTCCAACGTTGATGTTCCTTCTATAGAACCTGCAGCTACATCTACAGAAGCCGAGTAGTACCTGTCATCAGACCAAACCAAGCTAGCTCGAGCTGATCTGGAGAAATTCAAGAAGAAGCATCATCGCATCTTGGTCAACCAAACATCTGTAGATCCTCACGGACTCGGACAGTTCCTGAAAGGTATGCACCTCAATCACTCTGGACTTTATCAGAAGAACCAAAGAACCTAGCCGAAGCAATTAACTCCAAGGATGCTGTGAAGTGGCAAGAAGCTATGGAAAGCGAGTACTCACTTTTGACGAATCAGACCTGGACACTAGTCGACTTCCCCACTCACAAGAGAGTTATCGACAACAAGTGGATCTTCAAGAAGAAGATCAACTCTGATGGTTCCATTGCCAAATGGAAAGCTCGGCTGGTGGCTAGAGGATTCACTCAGGTCCAAGGAGTGGATTATCAAGAAATTTTCAGTCATCAAGATGCAGTCAATCAGGACTCTGATTGTGTTAGCAGTCGTGGAAGACCTCGAAATACACCAAATGGATGTCAAGACAACATTTCTCAGCATCAATGTCGAAGAGGAGTTGTACACCTTCCAACCGGAAGGATTCAAAGTCAAAGGACAAGAGCACAAAGTGTGCAAGTTGCACAAAGCAATCTGCGGTCTAAAATAGGCCGCAAGAGCATGGTTCAATAGAATCAATTCTTATCTCATTCAATTGGGATTTGCAAACAATTCAGCTGACTGTAATGTTTATTCAAAGCATATAGGCACCAATTCAGTTTACATAGCTCTTTACGTAGATGATACTTTTACATTTTGTCTAATGACACTTCTCTATTGCACACTACTAAGAGTGATCTATCAAAGGAATTTGACATGACTGATTTAGGAGCTGTCCATTCTTTGCTAGGAATTCACATTACTAGAAATAGGCTTTAAAAGGAGATCTATCTTAGCCAGCAGACATATCTAAAAGGCATTTTAGAAAAATTTCATATGTTTGATTGCAAAACTATTGATACTCCAATGGATCCAAGTATAGTATTGACTAAACCTGCTTGTACTAATTCTGATAGTGAAGTACTCGACATAGCGAAGTACCCTTATCATTCACTAATAGGATCTTCAATGTATGCAATGTTGTGTACTAGATCAGATTTAGCATACATTGTTAGGACGTTAAGTCAATTCATGTCTAATCCTAGGATCTCTCATTGGAAATTGTTAAAGAGAGTGATGCGATATATTCAGGGAAGTTTAGATCACATCTTATGTTATGATGGAAATACTATCAACCTACAGTGTCCTACGAGGCTACTCCAACTCATATTGGGGAGGAACAGTCTCTACCAAAAAATCTACATCCGGGTTTTGTCTCTATCTGGCAGGGGAACTGATTTCGTGGAACTGAAGGAAGCAGAAATCAGTTGTGCTTTCTTCGACAGAGGCAGAGTACATCGCAGCATGCCAAGCTTCAAAAGGAGCTGTATGAATCAGGTTATTACTTCACACTTACATCACACTCAGTTCAATGCTACCACCATTATGTGTGACAACTTGAGTTGTATTTCACCGTCACTGAATCCCAGATTTCATGGCAAATCCAAGCACATAGAAATCCAGTATCATTTCATTTGAGAGAAAGTTTTCTCAGGGCAAGTGATCCTTCAATACTGCTCTACAACAGAAATGGTCGCAGACATCTTCACCAAAGCGCTTCCCAGGATCAAGCACCAGAAGTTCTTCAACATGCTGAACCTGACGAAGATACCAAGGCACCACCGTGACCTTAAGGTAGACTGTTGGAAATTAAGTCCACAGTTGCCTCCTTGAAATCATAACTTAGACAACCAGTTTATTTGAAGGACGTCTACAACGGACTTTCAGCTGATCTCCAACAAAGGGTAACCAATCCCATCATAATTTCAAGTTCAGATGTTAAGTTTAATAACTTGAAGTCATTGAAGACTTGGCCATCTTCAAGGACTTCCACAAACTTGCATTTAGAACAACTCTACAAATTTACATTACTTTTTGAACAGTTTGCAGTATCGCATAGTTCACATTTTTCGCACTTTCCCGAAAATTGCAACACTTACCTTCGACTTCTTCCATTCAATTATTTTTTGGAGAAGTCAACTTGTTCACAGTTCAACAATTTAACTAGTTTCAACACCTTCGCTTTTCTCGCATTTTCTCGAAAAAAGCAAAGAGAGAGAAAATTCCAGAAGGATTTCTACATTCTATGTGTTGATTATTCTAATATGGTATCAAAGCATTCTAATCTAGTATCAAAATATTTCTAATCTCTTATCAAATTGATCCATCATAGTATTAGTGCTAGATCACGACATCAAAATAGTTATTACTACTCCCTTTATCTAAACAGTCACAAAATCAGATCTGTGATCTCTATCAAGGCCTAATATTATTTCGATATCAGAGCGAAAGCTCTAATACTTGATATCTTTTGCAATATCAAATTGATAGCATACTCTTCGGTTCCTTTCAACCTTTCAGTATCAAAGAATTGTTTTCCTATTGTTGCCATTACTACATCTTAGCGTCATCGATACAATCGACAGACTAAGTTTCAGATTTATCGCAGATAAGCTAAATGGATCCAATTATCATTTATGGAAATTTAAGATGAAGACCTTGTTGATAGCCAACGAGTTGTGGGATGTTGTTACAGGTATAGAAGTAAAGCTTGAAGATGACATAAAAGACTCAAAATGGAAATCAAAGGATGGTAAAGCTTTCGCGCTCATCATCCTCAATATATTAGATACACAGATTGGACACATAGCTGAAGTCAAAACTTCAAAAGAAGTTTGGGACATATTGAGCTCACTATATGATGTGAGGGACGTAACTACCAAGTTACATCTACGAAGGAAATTTCTCACATTCAAGATGTCTAATGGTGATTCTCTTCAGAGTCACATTAACCAGTTTAAGAATCTCTTGCAAAAGATGGTCGTTGTTGGATCAGTCATAGGCAATCAAGATGCAATTATGACATTGCTTTCAAGCTTGCCCTCTACGTATGAGAATTGGGTGATGATCATATCGACACACTCAGATCTAACTCTTACTAGAGTTATCACTATGTTGTTGCAAGAAGACAATAGAAAAAGTCAAGACACTTCGTCTACTTCCTCCTCCAGTCGACTATACCCATTGAAGGCCCGAGCTAGACTTCTACTCTCCTCGAACAACCTCCATGTAAGCCGTGATGTCATCTTTGATGAATCCAATATGTATGAAGACGAGGATGCTGAGAAGATAGACACATCCAGTGGAAAAGATGGTATAGTGAGGATACCTCCTGATGATGATCCTTTTATTGACTTTCCAAGTGATGAACATGAGGATACATCTCAAGATACTACTACTCAACCTCAAGAGACAGGTTGGAGAGGTAGAGACATGGAGAAGGATGTACCATGGGATACATTTTCACCAGGAAGCCGATCACCTGACAGGAAGCTCCCTAAGTGGTTTGAGAGATTATTGAAGAGCCGCGATATGGATGATTTTCTAGGATCATCTAGCCAGGGAGAGCTACGAAGATCGACAAGAGAGAACACACAACCTGAAAGGTATGAAGCAAATTATGCTCTCTTATATAGCATTATTCAAAGCAAAGAACCTTCGACTTATGGTGAAGCGAATGATGATGATATTTGGGTCAAGGCCATGGAGAGGAGATGGAGTCAATTGCTAAGCATAGCTCATGGGACTTAGTAGAACCACCAGTTGGCAAGAAACCCATTGGTTGCAAATGGGTATACATGAGTAAGTACCATGCAGATGGAAGTATAGCAAACACAAGGCATCATTTGAGTTTTGTGTCGGAAATAGGTGAGTAATGGAACAAAGCCATAGTGATGGGAATCACGTTCAATCTTTAGCAATTAACTTTGAAATCGCTAGATACTAAGTGATTACGTAGCCAAACATAAAGTATTGAATTCTCAGACAATTTCTATCAGTTACAAAAGCAATACATAGATGCATGCATTCTGACACAAACTGAACAAAATAAGAAAATGGTATTGATTCATAAAAACAAGATCAGATGCTAATGAGTGCAAAACAATAGCAGATAGAAACCGCGCACTCTAAGCTATCTCTGAGTAACTAAGAATGAGTCTGATAATAAGCAACTCTGCTGATAAGCAATAGTGCAATAGCAACTCTAAAATAATCTCTTAAAGACTGAGCTAGAATGCTCAAGAGAGTTCAAGTTTAAAAGCTTGATAGAGACCTAACAACAATACTTTCTGGTCGTGAATGATCTACTTGATAAGAGCGCAGGAAGCGTGTAATAATACTTAAGTCCTTCACAATTCACAACATTAACATTGTAATGAGATGTATGAACAACTGATTTACACTAAGTAATTAGGTCGTCAAATGTGACTGCTAGTTGGTTGGAGTTCGCTGGCATTCATCCAGTTCCTTCTCAGAAGTCGATTGCTAATAAGCGGCGACAATTGGCCATAAACATTCTATCTGCATAAATGAACGTAAAATGTCATTTTGCATAAATGAACGTAAACTGCCATAGGCGACGATGTTGCAAAAAGCGACAGTGTCGGCTTTTGGAAAAATGTGACAGTGTCACAAAATCTCATGTCCTTAATATCGGGGTAGTCCCACACTTTGCCAAAGTCATTTCTTTAATGTTTGAGGCACTTTGAAAAAATACGAAAATTGTGACTCTGCATTTTTACTCGTAATTTCTGACAGGGCGATAGTGTCGCAAAAAGCGAAAAAGACAACACTGTAATTTTTACTTGTATTTTCATGTTGATTGACTGTGGCAAAAAGACAAAAATGTTGAGTTTTGTAGAGAGGGAAAACCCGACACTGTTGTCAAACTCCGTGTATTTCTGCAGACTGTGTAAAAACACTTGTAATTTTGCAGACTATTGTATAAAAACACGGGAAAATTTGCAGAACTAGATAAGCAAATGGATGAAGATTAAAACCGATTAGTTGATTAGTAAGAAGGAGAATAATCCAACACTCCCCCTTAATCTGAATCCTTGAATGTCTTGACCTTCAAACTTAGTTCTACATAGAACCTTCTGTGCGCTTCTAAGCTTAATGCTTTGGTAAAAATATTTGTTGTCATATCTTGCGTTCTACAGTATTGCAAGTCTACCTCCTTGTTGAGAGATTTGTTTGATGAAGTGATACTTCAGTTCAATGTGCTTACTCCTGGAATGAAACCTAGGGTTGAAAAGCAATGGCACTTTGATTATTACAAAATAAAATCGTCGGAACATAGTGATTCAGACCGATATCTGAGAGTAAGTTTCTCAACCAAGTCGCTTCCTTTGTAGCTTGAGAAGCTGTGATATACTTTGACTCAGTGGAAGATAGAGCTATAGAAGATTGCTTGTGACTGTTCCAGGAAATAGGACCGTTGTTGAGAAAGAACGTAAATCCGGAAGTGGATCTACAAGTGTCTACATCTCCTTCCCAACTTGCGTTTGTATAACCACTGAATAAATTGAGTTTTTCGTTCCTGACTGCTCCATAAAAAATGCAAAAGTCTATAGTAGCTCGAAGATATCTCATGACTCTGATAAGAGCCTTCCAATGCGTTACTTTGTTGGATCTATCTACTAAAGAACAGAAGTGTATGATGTCTTGGTTAAGTTGAAGAATGCAAGGGAGAACCAATTTTTCACAAAGATCAAGTGCTTGAGGAGTGACAATGGTGGAGAGTAGATATCTACCAAGTTTAAGGCTTTTTGTGATGAGCATGGGATCAAGAGGGAGTACACAACTCCAAGGACACCACAACAAAATGGAGTGGCCAATAGGAAGAATAGGACTTTATGTGAAAGTGCTAAAGCCATGAGGTTAGGTGCTAATCTTTCAAAACAATTTTGAGATCAAAATTTGTTGTGTCCTAACTTTATATGCAATAGGTGGCCGAGTGTTATATTGGATGAAAGAACACCTTTTGAGATGCTATTCAAGAGGAGGGCAAGTGTCAACTTTCTTAACACTTTTGGATGTACTTGCTATGTCAATATAACTCTTGATGATAGGACAAAGGAGGATCAATCCTCAAGAAAAAGATATATTTGGTGGATATAGTGAGGTGAGTAAAACCTACAAGGTTTGCATTCCTACTACTAATAAGGTGATTATTGGTAGAGATGTCATTTTTGATGAGGGAAATATTCCAAAGGTGTCTTAAGTGATGATGGTGTGGATGGATCTAACATTCTTGATGTTGATGTGAAGGATCCTACTTTAGATGGTTATGATGAAGGACAACATCAAGGTAAAGACATATGCCTTCAAGGCTCATATGATGAGAAAGGTAAGCTAGTTGTTGGAGGTACACACTTTGCTTTCCTAACCTCTTTTGGTGAATCTTCTTGTATAGATGATGCTATTCAAGTAGATGGATGCTTTCATGATTTTCCAGAAACTAATGGATATGGAAAAGAGGTCTTAGTCAATGGCTTTGATGGTCAAGTGGAAGATCAAGAGGTTGATCTCAAAGGGCTTCACAAGTCAAAAGGGAAGTTGGCAATTTGGAGCTAGTCAAGAGCATCAAAGGAGAGTCAGTTGACAAAGATCTTATGAATCTGTTTTTGCATAAAGTAAGGTCAAAGGAGTAGCAAGAAAGTGTTGTTCAAGTTTACTTTACTTGTTCTATCCCACTGTTCAGCAATTTCATGTGGATGAATGCAAATTGTCAAGATATGGTAAAACTAGCTACATTGGTGAGCATCATTTTGATGTTGGAGTTGTACTATCATCCTTGGATGGTTTTTCTAATGGAAATGAAGCTAATGGAGTCTCATTATATCACTCATTCATGGTCAAGTCATCAAGTGATGATGGCATCTTGTGGCAAGATGGAGACGAAGGCTCATTCATGGAGTTTTATGGTGGAGACATATCAAGAAAGGACAAAGAGGGAGGATAAAAACAAGCAAATGGTTAATTTTTCAAAGTTTATAACATGGAGGAATCCTCTCAATTCTATTTGGTTCTTCATATTCTATTTACATCTTGATGGGTAAAATTGATGTAAGAGATAGTGAAGCATCCAAAGTGGACACTATTCTCTATATCAATTATGGAAGCTATTTTAAAGCATTGGGAAAAGACTTGTTTATGAAGCATAGGACTTTACTTGGAGTGTTCTCGAAGTCTATGCTAAAACTAGTTGAAGAGGGAGTGTGAGAAATTTCAACTAGTTTTGCTATTTTGGTCATATGTCTATATTTGGCAATTGAGGCCAATTTTCATATTAGACTTAGAGTTTGACTTCTCAAAGTTATATTAGTCTAAAAGCATTTGAATAAACACTTTTTGAAAGTGTGGGAAAGTGCAGTACATGAGTTTTGGAGATTTAAGTTTGAACGTTTTGAATCTAGTCCACATTAATGCTAGGGTTTTTGTTATGGATGGAAACCAAACTCATTAATGAGTCATGGATCTGCTATATATGGTTGTACACTCATGGGAAGAGACACATTCTCTCTCTCTCTCTCTCTCTCTCTCTCTCTCTCTCTCTCTCTCTCTCTCTCTCTCTCTCTCTCTCTCTCTCTCTCTCTCTCTCTCTCTCTCTCTCTCTTCATGCTTATACATGAGTTCTCTTGGGTTCATCTATCCATTGGTGCACTATATTTGCGATATTTGCAATCTTGTGTAGAATGCTTATTTTATGTTATTTTTGGATCCACACATGTGAAATATAGTACTTTATTGTTTTTGTACGGACAACAACTTCATCATATCATATGTTTGATGTTTGATTAGGTTCTTATTGAGTTTGCATCTCTTTCATAGAATAGATGTTGATTTTTCTACATTGGCAACATTGGTAGAGTTGATCTATTTCTAACCAAAGATCAAGTTATGGAATTGGATCTAAATTTCTTCACATGGTTTACCATCACATTATACAACCCTTTTGGTTAGTGCCAAAATTCACAAATCCCTCCCATATGAGAGTTCCAACTCGTAGGAATAAGGTTTTATCACGTACTAATGGTACAAATGTGATCCATGTGACAATACCCACTTCTCATATCACAATTTCCTATAGATATTCGATATGAATTCAAATTAACGAATTCAACAATCGGTATTATGCAATTTCCCAATAGGGATTCCCAAAAATCCAAATTACATAATACAAAACACATTTACTGACCCCGTTGTCCTTTTCAGTTTCTTCCCCCCTCAAAATTTTCGGTCCCCCTTCATCAGTTGAGGTATAGAGAAATTTTTTAGACATATAGCAAATGTTGATGAAAATTCGGTGTTCCTTTTCATTTGAATGGCTTTAGCATTACTCCATTAAGGTCTATCAGTTTAATGCAACTGACGAAAGTACATGAATAGAAAATCCACAAAATTTTGGATTCCGGTACTTCTCTTACTGTATTCAACAAAAATCCATTTTGTCGAATAAATAAGTTACCTCCATCAAACCATCATGACTTACTTCGATAGATTAACAAAAATTCACCTTCAACGAGTATCTTGCAAAAAGCTTTTGCTTGCAAATTTCTAGTGACTGAAATCATTTAGAATGTTACAACAAAATCATCAGTATTTTACCGATCAAAAAGGAAAAAAATTATATGGATTACACCGATTTAATTCTATTCACTGGGAGTAACCTTACTCCAAAATTAAACCGTTAAAAAGCACAGTACCATAAACCCCAAAATTCCCTCTACTAGATACCGGCCAACGAAGTTTTTTCCCCTCGATTTTTAGTCAATCCAAAAAAAAAAAAAGGTAGCTTAACTCTTAGGGTCACTCAAAAAATCACGTTTCACTAACCACAGTTCTTAACACAAGTTCCTGACTGTTGAGTTTACCTACCACTCAGCTAAATTGGTATGCACACCGTGATAACTGGCTAGAAAAGTCTCTTCCCAAAGATAGGCATGCAAAAATGGGAAAACCTTTCAAGCAACAAAGGAAAATGAGGTCCTTAAAAAAACCCTCATGCAAACTTCATCACTCTTCCGACTCTCGGCCGCTCCAGCCACCAAGGTGGGCTTCGATCCACCATCGCTGCAAAAAACAAGGTTTGCAACTCGAGCTGGTACCTCCATCGCTGACCCCGATTGCATCAGCCCCGCCTTCAAGCAAAAAACGTGGGATCATGCATACTTCAGGACGGAGAATCCCTTCAACGACCTACAACGAACTGACTCCTCTTACTCACATCACTCGATCCCCAGCACTGGACCAGGTTAAACACAGAACAGTCCATAGCAGCGTTCCCTCAGCCAATCAATCAACGAGCTGCACACGCTTATATGAAAAAGTATGTACTTTTTCACCTGGAAGAAATCCTCCAGATGCCATCTTCCATATCAGATTTCTGACAGATGAGCGCCCTACCACAGTTCCTAAGTGGGATCAAATTGTCTAGTGGCCTTTGACAGCCATTCAGAGGTTCCTAGAGTTCCAGAGGAGAACTGCACGCTTGCCTCAGATTCCAAGATGGGGTTACAACTCTCTCATCCAGAAAAGCTTTCGCCTCCAGACATACAAAATTGTATGTTCTTGCCACAGGAAAGCCTATGCACAAAATTCCCAACCAGCATAGCCACTGTCCATGCTTCCCCGGAAACTTCCCAGGTTAAATTGAAGCAAGACAAGGAATCATGCTGAATAGTTTTTCATTAAAGGATTTCTGAACTCTAAACAAACCCTTTGTAAAGATGCTTTTTATTGTTTTTCTTAATTTACTCACGTTTGGCCCAATCATAATGCATGTATTTAAAATCTACGTAACATAGCTGAAATCATAGAATTAATGAACCGTTATCGGTTTACCACGATTTTGAGAACCTTACGGTTCTCAAAATATTTATCCAGGAACCGTGGTGAACCATGGAAGTAATTAATTGATTAATTAATTTTTTTTTTGTCCCACCCCCTAAAACAGCCCAAAAAAATCCTAAAAAAATACCAATTTTTTTTCAGAAAAAAGCAGATTTGTAGGGAGAGTGTAGATCTGAGCAACCCTCTCTCTGAAACCAATGTGCCCTCTCTCTCAACCTCTAGCACAAAAAATGAGAAATGAGGGTAAAGGTTCCTGCCACGGTTCCCAGACCCCACGGTTCTGGGAACCATGGGTTCTATGGCTAAAATTAATTAAGTTATAGAAATGAACTTTTAAAAATTTTAAGATTGCTGCCAGGCAACATGGGAGAATGCTGCCTTGAACATGTCAATCTGCTCGACGACATTGTCTCTAGTTAAATATTTAACCACATTAGTTAACATATTGGTAAACTTCAAACTACACAGGTGCAAGTCACAATTCGATAGTAAGCATAGTTACCACATGTAGTTACTGTGCCACTGGTCCAATCCCTTGGTCACATTTAATAAGTCTAATAGAACTTTGAATCTAGATGGTATGTCATAGATTTGAGAATTTGGCGTTGAACTTGTGGCAACAATCACTATGGCCAGGAGACCAAGATCCAATATTGAATTGGTGATTCTTCACAATGAGAAGGATGAAGCTAGAATTTGGAAACCAACAAAATACATGAAAAACTCATGGGTTCTACTGCATCCGTCCTCAAAAGGCATGTTTCAACCAAGGAAGAAGGAAAAGATGACATTCAAATCTTATTGGAAAGCTAAGATCCTTGAGTTTAGGACTTCTCCAGGAGGGCAATCAATCTCAGAAGTCCTGGTTCAACATGTCTATATGCATTCAGAACTATATGTACAAGATTTCACTATTCATGATCGCCAAAAATGTAACTGTAAGTTCAAAAATTGATTGGATCTATATTTTAACATTTATGCTTTGGAAACTTGTAGAGATCATGTACGTATTGCATTCTTGCAAATTTATATCCGTCCAGCATAAGTGAATGGGAGCAAACACAATCCCTGGTAGGTATATTGGATGTGATTCATTCGGATATTGGAAAATTACAATACAGAAGAAGAACTTCTAAAGAGCTTGCAGATAGTGGTATATTCTTCTATGAGTCCAAGTACATTCCGGATATGCATGCAGGTTTTAGAAAGCTTCAAGATATCCCACTGCCACATTTTAGAAGTGACGAATGTGAAGAATTTGGGATCAATTAAGATCCAAATCCATAACCTGATCTTTGGTTAGAAATAGATCAACTCTACCAATCCTGCCAATGTAGAAAAATCAAGTCTACTCTATGAAAGAGATGCAAACTCAATAAGAACTTGATCAAACATCAAACATAAGATATGATGAAGTTGTTGTCCATACAAAAATAATAAGCTACTTTATTTCACACGTATGGATCCGAAAATAACATAAAATAAGCATTCTACACACAAGATTGTAAGATATCACAAATATAGTGCACCAATGGATAGATGAACCCAAGAGAACTCATGTATAAGCATGAAGTGAAATAAGAGAGAGAGAGAGAGAGAGAGAGAGAGAGAGAGAGAGAGAGAGAGAGAGAGAGAGAGAGAGAGAGAGAGAGAGAGAGAGAGAGAGAGAGAGAGAGAGAGAGAGAGAGAGAGAGAGAGAGAGAGAGAGAGAGAGAGAGAGAGAGAGAGAGAGAGAAAGAATGTGTCTCTTCCCATGAGTGTACAACTATATATAACAAATCCATGACTCATTAATAAGTTTGGTTTTCCTCCATAACAAAAACCCTAGCATTCACAATAACATATCGCGTGGATTCTGATGTGGGCGTCCGACGTATTTTTGGAAATTTTATAATCCGTTGCAATCCGACACGTCGAAATCCGACGTCCAGGCAAAAAATACGAAAATGGGAGTCCGGTGATTGGGAAATTGTGGCGGCAATCAAATCTTGAAGTGGACGTCGGAATCCTACATCCTGACATGGATATGGTGTGGCATATTTTTTTTGAAAAAAAATTACGTGTTATCGGACGTGGACGTCGGAATCCGACGTCCACGTCAGCAA
>MU834296.1:0-48086 GCA_029204225.1 Diphasiastrum complanatum | reverse complement strand
AAATATTTGCTGTCATATCTTGCGTTCGACAGTACTGCAAGTTAACCTCTTTGTCGAGAACTTTGCTTCTAACGTAGTGATACTTGATTTCAATGTGCTTACTCTTGGAATGAAACCTAGGGTTGGCCGATAAGACAATGGCACTTTGATTATCACAAAATAAAATTGTCAGAGCATATTGATTGAGACCGATATCTAATAGTAAGCTCCTCAACCAAACTGCTTTCTTTGTAGCTTGAGAGGCTGTGATATACTCTGATTCAGTGGAAGATAGAGCTATCGATGATTGCTTGCGAGTGTTCCATGAAATAGGACGATTGTTGAGGAAGAATGTAAATCCATAAGTGGGTTTACGAGTGTCTACATCTCCTGTCCAACTTGCATTAACAAATGCAAAAGTCCATAGTAGCTCGAAGATATCTCATAACTCTGACAAGAGCTTTCAAGGATACTCACGCATCTGCTCTTTCTCTTAAATTGTTTGAGGACTCTGGTCCTTTGACAATTTGAGACCTGGTTTCATTGGTGAGAGAGCTAACTTGCAATTAATCAAATTATATCTGACTAGCATATTGTAGATGTACCTCTGCTGAATACCGTAAATCAACTTTCGATTTATGTCTCTTTGGATTTGAATACCAAGGCAAAAATGAGATCGGTCATGTCCAATTCGGAAGATAGCATTGTCTTAGCTTCTTTTATCATATCGATACTGTTGTTGAAAAGTGATGTGTTGTCCACATATAAAGTGATGATGATAAAAGACTACTGCATTGTCTTGAAGTAAACATTGGAATTTGAAGAGCTTGGTGTGTAGCCATGATCAATAAGGAAAGTATTGATCCTTTGAAACCACGCTCGAGCAGATTGCTTCAAGCCATAAAGTGTCTTATGGAGTTTACACGCATAATTGTGTTTACCTTCAATATTGTAACCTTCAGGTTGCACCATGTAAATGTCCTCTTCGATAACTCCGTTAAGATATGTTGTTTGTACATCCATTTGTTGTATTTTTTAATTTGTTGCTACTAATGATAGCAAAAGTTGAATAGAATGCTTAACTACTAGACTGAAAGTTTTAGTATAATCGACGTTATGTACCTGAGAAAATCCTTTGGCGACAAGTCCAACTTTTCTTCTGTCGATGCTTCCGTCTGCCTTGTATTTGATTTTGAAAATCCATTTGCAATCAACTACATTTTTGCTAGCAGGTAATTCGACAATCATCCATGTCTGGTTCTTGATACAAGATGAATACTTTTTATCCATAGCTTCTTTCCAGAGATTGGAATGGGCTGACTGAGCGCCTCTTCGACAGTTGTCTGTCAACAGTCGTAGGCTCCCGAACAAGGTAAGATGCAGACTTATCGATATACCTATTAGGTAGTTTGCTATTTATTGTCAACCTTCTGGGTAATAAAGGAAGTTGATCACCACCCAGTTCTCATATGTAGAGGGCAAGCTTGAAAGCCATTTCATGATTGTGTCTTGATCGTCTATGACTGATCCGCTGACAATGGCCATCTGTTGCAAGAGACTTTTAAACTGGTTAATGTGACTCTAAAGATAATACTATTCGACATCTTGAGTGTGAAGAATTTCGTTCGTAGATGTAACTTAGTAGTTATGTCTCTCACATCATATAGTGAGCTCAGGATGTTCCAAACTTCTCTCGAAGTTTTGGCTTTAGCTATGTAGCCAATCTGAGTATCTGATATATTGAGAATAATAAGCGCAAAAGCTTTACCATCCTTCGATATCCACTTTGAGTCGTCTGTGTCTTCTTCAGGCTTCATTTTGATATGTGTAACAACATCCCACAACTCATTGGCGATTAGCAAGGTCTTCATCTTAAATTTTCACAAATGATAATTGGATCCATTTAGCTTGTCTACGATAAGATCGGCTTTATTTTGAGAATCCATCTGGAACTTTAGTCTGTCGATTATATCGATGACATTAAGAGAGAGACATTGTGCTGCGCTATAATTGGAAATCAATTTTCTAATACTAAAAACCAATGCTATGAACTTAAGAATATAATATCAATTTGAAATCGTGAAAGATATCAAGTATTAGAGTTTTGGTATAACAGATCGCTCTGATATCATAAACGTAATAGCAAATTAAAGAATTTGCTCTGATACCATGTTGGAAAGAGGTGATGAGATGAGAGAGAAAATAATTTGACAAAGTCGAAGTAGGTGAGCGCGGTGGAAGAAACCTTAAACATAAAGCATTGAATTATCAGAAAAATAATAAGAAATTATCAGTTACAAAAGAATTACAGAGATACATGCATATTGATATGATATTGAAAAAGAAACAAATCAGAATGGAAATGAGCACAAAAGAATTGTGGATCAAAGCGGTGTGCTATGAGCTATCTCTGAGTAACTGTAACTCTGTCTGAATTAAGCACTTTTGTTAATAAGCAGTAAGTGCAATAGAAAACTCTAAATCAACTCTAAAAGAACTGAGCTAGAATGCTCAAGAATGTTCAGGCTTGAAAGCTTGCGAGAGATGCTAACTATGCTTCATTGTCAATTTTTTATTTTTTTAAAACGTAGAAGTATGATCAGCTATTTATACTAGGAGATTAAATTGTAAATTGCGCCATCCAGTTGGCTGTGATGGGCTGGCACTCGTCCAGTTAGGACTTTCTGGAAATTCTCTTGTTGATATTTAATGAAAGATGGTGGCATAGATTCAAAACTGAATGTTAATTGTCGCTCTGCATAAATAAATTGTTTTTTGCGACAACTGAAAAATGCGACAGCTGAAAAATACAAAAAAGTTGAAGTTTTTGAAGTCTTAAAAGTGGTCGAAGTGTTTGAAGCCTTTGAAGTGGCCGAAGTGGCTGAAGCTACAATAATCACCTGGAAACCATTTCTGAGTAGTTCTGCAGACTGTAAAAACACGAAGAAAACTGCAGGTCTGGATAATGAATTGGATGAAGATTAAAAGTCAATTAATCGATTATAGGAGAGTAATCCTACAAAGAGAACCATGTATAAGCATGAATGAGATAAGAGAGAGAGGGAATGTCTTCTCTTCCCACAAGTTACATCCTTTTATAACAGGTCCAAACCTAAATTTAAACTTTGGTTTCCCTACATAATGAAACTATTTTTGTGACTAGATTCAATGGATCTACTACTCAAATTGAATCTCTCCAAAACTCATATTCTATATTTTCCCACACTTTTCAAAAGTGTTTATTCAAATGCATTTAGACTGATATAACTTTGAAAAGTCAAACTCTAAGTCAAATATGAAAATTGGCCTCAATTGTGTATTTGACAATTTATCAAACTATGACCAATCTTGACTAAAACTAGTTGAAATTTCTCATAAGTTGTTCTTTTAGAGTTGGTAGCTTATCCAATTCTTTGCCAACTTCTATTTTTGACGTTTTAAACTTTATTATCCAGCCACCCTTGATTCATGCGGATGTTGTTGCAAAAAGTTTTGAATCTCGTCTTCGATGGTGACTAGTCTTTGAAACAATGGTATAACCGTAGAAGTATAAGGCTCTGCTTCGGTTTCTGATGGGTCCATTGACTGATCTCCCTGCATTTGTCCAATACCCACGTCATCTTGCCCTTGACGCTAAGGTGTTGGCATGACTGGCAACTGGAGCTGAGGAGTTGTTTGAAGGACGTTGGCCGTTGCTTGCTCATAATCTATGATAATGGACTTTGCCTTGGCCAATTTTGTTGATGTTTTATCCTTAAAAGAGTCGAACTTGAGTGGGAAGCCTGACAATGCTGGCTTATACGTTTCAACCTTTTGAAACAAATAACTTATGTCATGTTGGGAGATTGAACGATCTGGTACATGGGAGTGTAAGCAGATTATCCCTCTCCCAAGCTTCCACATCCAACTCTTTCAGGATTTTTCTTTTTTCTAATCCAGCCATATTTAATTACCCTACAAGAGGAGAACTTGTTGTCTGGCGTCTTGGACGGCTTTGTCGACTTTGTCTTGTGTTTTGGTGAGAGCATTCTGGAGCTCAGCGACATATTTCTCAAGTGCATCTTCTTGCTATTTTGCCTTATTGAGATCGGCTTCGGATTTCTCTTCATGTTGTTTTGAGATCTCCAACTCCCAATTTATCTGTATCAGCTTTTGGCTTATCAAGGTATTTTTTGAACTGAGATCCAAAATCCTTTTCTCCATTGAGATTTTCCCTTCTAACATATTACGGATCATTCACTCTAGGCATATATGAATCCCTAGGATGTCACTAGAATCCAATGATATTGACGGCATGGTTGGTTGACCAATAGGAGGTACATATACTGTAGGTTGTATTGATTTGTCCTGAAGATTCACCTGCAGATCTTCTTCTTCAAACTGATCTTCACCTTCAAATCCATATGGGACTTGCCCATTGAATTGCTTTCGGGATCTGATCGTAGACTAGATTTTGATGGTGTTTAGAGCCAAAAATGGTGGTGTTGAATCTTGGACCTACTGAGATAATGGTGCAGCATCCAAGTTCTGGGAAGTGTCTTTGAACTATTTGAATCCCATTACAGGGGATTTGGGATTAAAAGGTAGAGGCATGACAAATTGTTCATTATCATCTAAGGGATTGGAATCATCAAATAGTTCCAATGAATGCTAGGTGGATGAGGACATGACAAATGTGTGTGGGGGTGAGGCAGCTTGGGCTGCTATGATTGGAATTGAGAATTCAATTGTCATTAAAGGCTCTTGTGAGGAATCGGTGGCGAGGGTGGCCGGAGAGGCTGAGGGGATGGGAAGTTCAAAGTGGGAAGCAGCAGGGAGCGGTGCGCAGCTGACGAGGGTGCCTGAGTACGACGACGAGACGTGGAGGCGAGTGGGGTGAAATAATCTCTTTACATATTGTTATGTCCATGACCAAAATATAGGATTCAGTATACTCCTAGTCTTGGATACCCGATACTCAAGTGAATCAAGCTCATTAGTTATGCCACGTCATACTGGATGTGACATACAATGTAATTAATGACCTTATGAGGCCCATGACACACTAATTGGAGTTAGTACAAGGTTTGCGACAGCCAATGCATGTGTAAAGTATCAATAGCGAACTAATCTATCTGTAGGGGAGTTGGGACCCTGCATTACTATATGCACAGGTGGTATTTTTATGAGAAATTCTGGCACCTTCACCATTATCATTTCCAATTATCACAACATTATAATTTTCAATCACTACATCTACAAGTTGTTCATGCTCATTTTTCATTTGTGTCCACCATGGTGGCTCTTGAACTTTGATGATTACAACATTCAATGTCAAATGTAGAAGTATTGAGTGCAATAAAAAAGATCTACAAAAAATAATTGATGATAATACAACTAATTGAAATGTGGACGATGCAATTGAATGGTAAAAATTGGAATAGATATTTTCAATCATTGAATTCTATTACAATGATAGATAAAAGTAATGTGATTACAATCTAGATTTCCGATTTTAATGGTCAATGAGAATGAGATTTTCTAAATTGTGTTTAGAAGTGAATGCTCGCCAGAGGATTGGGGAGAGGTGAACGCTCACCAGAAGAGTGACAAGCTCTCATGAGCAGACTTGATGGATCTCCTAGAGATTTAAGATGACTGAATTGTGGTATTTTAGAATATTTTGTTATTCTAAGAATATTTGTACCAAGAAGCATTATTTTCTACAAGAATTTGAAACAAAATTTCTTCAGCTTTCAGATTTAATTTCTAAAATAAAGTAAAGTCACCCAGTGTTTCATGAAGTTGGGATTATATGAAGGTGATGAACTTATCTTTTGGATAAGATCAACCCATTTGGAAAATTTATAGCTTAGTATATCTCTGGAAATTTGAATCAGTATTCATGAGTAGAGATAAGCAATTTAAATATTGTTGCATCTTTGACTACTTATTCAGATGTAAGATCAGACTAATAATAATGGTTCATGAGTAGGATTTGAAAGCTTAAGAAATACTTTCATGTTTTCTTTTTTCTGTTTTGAGGACAGAATCTGTTTAAGGGAAGAAGAAAGTTATTGCCATATTCCGCTAAGGACATGGAATAGTCCTAATATAATAGACTGGCCATCCAGTGTTCAAGATTATTAGTCACGTCTAGATTTAATTCCACATCGAGGCCTGTTGGTGACTAATGACCTTGAGAGGACCCAGACACTCTAATTGAGACATATGGAGTAGTGCATGTATATGTGACTGATATAATGTATGCGACTATTTTTGGCTGCCAATAATACCTTACTTTAGTTTCTTTTGTTCTGTGAATGCTTGTTCAAGTTCTTGTGTATCAAAGGTAGCATTAGGATGCTTTGCCATTTCTAGCTTTTGTAGTTTGTTGTGCAAAGATCTATTCACAGATCCTATCACTGAGAATCTGTGAAACAAAGGATTTTTTTGGTTTCTAATCTCTGGTTACAGGATGTTCTGCCCGTTACCAAGCGGTTTGGCATTCTTAATGTGTTCTTCTTAATACATTGCCAGATCAGGCAGAAAGATTCGGCTTATGTTGTAGTATGTTTAATCCAGCCTATTAGTGGATTTCTCAGATGACATTCACTCCAGAAGCACTCACAAAATCAAGAAGGATGCAAGCCTAGAATGTCCATCAAAAGATAAGCATGCATTGCAGATGAACTCCATTTAATCCTTACTTCTAACAACTGTAAAACAATTGAAAACAATCAAGATTCTCAGATTAATCTAACAGATCAACATAAATGAAAGAAACAAGAAACAAGAAACAAACTAACTAGCTACACAATTCTAGCCTTGCATTGACTTGAAGACATGTTCTATTGACACATTGTAAAAGTTACAACTGGCTACGCAATTCTAACCTTGTATTGAGTTGCAGAAAACGAGGCTATTGACTTATTTGTAAGAGTCGCAACAAAAATCAAGAACATTGAAAGCTTAAAAAAATTGTATCTAGAATTGTTAGAATTACAATTTGCAAAAAACAGATAGCATAAGAAGAAAGCAAAATTTGAAATTAACAAGCCAAAAGCTTAATTGGCAGGCATACATGAAAGGCATGCGAAGAATGTATTATGAACAGAATAATAGGAGCTTGCGTCTCTTTAAATACCAGTATGCCTTTGAATTTACAGGATTACATCTTAGTTTGTTGTATCCAGACTCGCTTGTTGATTTGTAATGTCGAACATAAAACTTTTCGATTCTGTTAGCTATTTTTCTATCTTCAGCAACATCTAAAACTTGAACATTAAACTGCTCATAAAAAGATCGGTCCATAGAATAGTGTTTACCTTCGATTGGGTCTCCATGATATTGATTGAGGTATTGACCTCTTTCGTGCTTCTTTTGTTCAATGAATCTGCTTAGAGCTAAATTTGTTTGGAGGCCTTCCTTGTATGTGTTTGGATCAATACCACAGGAGTTCAATAAGAACATCTATTTTGTTGTTGGGAATATTTTTTCCGTGGATAATGGTATTTCAGGAGAAGTTTTCAAAGAGGACACCTCGACTTTCAATTTTCGAAATAACTGAAACAATGAATTTGATATTGTAGTTATTCCGAGAAAGGACATTTATGAGTCCAAAGTGAAAATGAAATTTGTATAATTACCTTTTTTGGATCACACTCAATTTCGGATGCCATTTTCTTTTTTGATAATTTGCAAATATTAGAGAGACATATTTAAAAATAAAACTATACAATCATACATGAAGACAAAATAAGTGGGTAGAAATGATTATAGTACATCGTTGAAGATATGACAATATTTCAGATATTTATATTTCAGACGGAAATCAATATCGGTTGGAAATGTTCTGGTGTCAATTTAGTTGTTAACAACAAGTTTTCACGTTTTGTTTACTCGAGATAACATGACATAAATCAAGCCAGGTGCAAAATTTGATCTTATATCTAGGATGGCTTTTTCCAGAATGGTCACACCTTGCGCTTTGTGTGCAGTGATAGCATATGGTAACATTATTGGAAATGTAGATTTGTAAAATATTTTCGTATCGAATCGAATTTTTGCAAATGCAGATCTTATTATATTGAATTTTTTTTTTTTGGGTTTCAGTTTGAATGATGATTGTTGTCAATTCATGAATCTTGGAATATTTGAAGACAGTTATGTGAGCTATGGTGCCATTGACTATACCATTTGAAATACCTTCTTCGATTTTTTCAATATTTGCATCTGCCAAACTGCACAATACATTTGCATCCGCCGACCTGCAAATAATTTGCATCCACCAATAATTGCATCCATCAATTTTTTAGACTTTCGAGTTTTTAAAATTTTCAAGTGTTTCTATTCGTCGTGCATCTGACAACAAATTAAAATAAAAATTCAGTTTGACAATCTTATCCGACAATTCCATATGAAGATTGCATCTGACGACTACCAAAAAACTCAAAAACAATATAAATTTTTTTTAAGCATCCGTCGTATTTTCTCATATCAATATTTCCTATTTTTTCGGTTTTCTCAATAATTGTTATTGAGTCTCTCAAGTTTTTTGATTTTTTTCGAGTTTTTTGAGTTTTGTAAATTTTTTTCAAATTGTGTCTGACGATTGCATTCGACGAACTGCACAAAAAGACTTTCTCTAACGATTGTATCCTGACGACTTGCAAAAAATCTCTCTGACATTTGCATCCAATGAGTTTTTTTTGGAATTTTTGAACTGCTTGGATTTTTTCAATTTTTTCAAGTTTTCTAAATTTTTTTGAGTTTTTCAAAAAAGTTACATCCAACGATTCTATCCGACAAACTGCACACAACAAATTTTTTCTAACGATTGCATCCGACGATCCCATCCGATAGTTTTTTGAAAATTACATTCGACGATCCCATCCGACGACTTTGCGTCCGACGATCCCATTTGACAATTTATTTTTTTGAGTTTTATGATTTTCAAATTTTTTTGAGTCAAAATTTTTGAGTTCTTTCCAGTATTCATTTTTCGAGTTTTTGAAAATTTTCGAGTTTCTGGAATTTTCACTTTTTTCAAATTTTTCAATTTTATCAACCTTTGCTTAGAACCGACAATCTCGTTTTTTTTATAGAATTCCTATCGAAAATCTATTTCTATTCTAAGGTCCTGTTAGTCACATATTCCAAAAAAAAAAAAAAAATCAAAACAAAACTACAAAACAAAGTTGAACCCGTTCTCATGGCCAACCTGCCCGAAGAACTTATGGATGAATTCACACCACTAATCATCCATATGATGAGAACAAGCCCGATCGTCTTCGATTTCAGGTCAATCCAGTTTGATGGACACCTAATTTTGATGATCACCTTATTCACCATACCGCCTGATCCGATAAACGAACACCCAGATTAGAATTACCAAAGTCTGATGGTAATGTGGATCCTCATCGATTTTTACAAGTCTTTGAGAATGCATGCGAAGTATATGGAGAATATATTAATAAAGCAAAGTCCAACTTTTTTCGATGACCATGGTAGATAAAGCACACGAGTGGTTTTTCAACCTCGATCGTGACAATCGACAAGACTGGTCAGAATTGAAAGAGCTTTTTACTAAACGATTCCAACTGTTCAGACTTAGAGAAAGCTCCTTTGTACACCTTAGTAATATAAAAATAAAAAAAGATGAAAGCGTACGTGACTATATTGAGCACTTTAAGCATCTCAAAAGTTTAAGTCTCCTATGTTCACCGCCATTCGAGAAGAAGATGAAGGTTATGATGATGAGGACCAGAAAGAGAAAAGAGCTCACCATGTTTTATCTGATAATCGTCCTAGCAGTCTGGAAATCTCGGTTTGAGTTGATGAATCAACAATAGATGGAGAAACTCAACAAAGAATTTCAACAAGTCTTAAAATCTTTCCAAAGTCAGTTGCTAGGGCAATTGCCATCTGGTAACACTATCCATAGGCGAGAGGATACTTGGTGCCACAATGTCGTGGTGCACATACTGGTAATGAGTGTCCATTACACCTACCTTACGAAACGCAGCATTGTATACTATGTGATATGACCACTCATCCCACATCCAGCCATAGGTACAACCCACGTAACTTGCAATACTCTCGACCATAACAATACGCACCATGAGGACAATCCCAAGTGCCATATAATCCACATTATGAGCCTAGTCCAAGTCCAGGAATTGCCTAGACAACAACCACCTGCACAACAACAACGATTGGCACTTCTAGGACCAAGAGGATCTGCTCTACCCAACAAGCCAAACCAATAGAATCGACCCCCAGTTCAGGCCCATGTAGTGCAGAATACCTCCTATGACACACCAGCCTATAAACCTACTTATGATGAAGGTCTTCCTATCACATACGTAGATGAGGCCTCAATCTCTTATTCCAATGACCAATACTATTTAGAGGAGCAACCTACACAAGTCGACCAAAATGGTTATGCCATTTTCCCTTCAGCACTTTAGAAGAGATGTTTTGTATGCGAAGAAACCACTCACTTTCAAAGTGAATATAGACTTCGTTATGACTTTGTCACCGAGTGTGCTGATTGTATCAGGTAGCATTGCTACAAAGATTGCCCTTGCCAAACCAAAAAGATTGTTCCAACACGTAGGGTATCTGAAGAGCCGTTGCATGCTGTCACACATGTGCAACATCGGGTCTTAGATGAGAACAAGGACCCAGCACAACCACACCCTCCTACTAATACTTCTTGTCGGAAATAGGATAGATAATGTAATGCAAAGACTTCCTACTTCCAATGCACGCCTATAAAAAATTGAACAAAGCAGTAGTGATGAAAAATCACGTTCAATCTTTAGCAACTAACTTTGAAATCGCTAGATACTAAGTCATTACGTAGCCAAACATAAAGTATTGAATTCTTAGACAATTTCTATCAGGTAAAAAAGCAATACAGAGATGCATGCATTCTGACATATACTAAACGCAATAAGAAGATAATATTGATTCTGAAAAACAAAATCAGATGCTAATGAGTGCAAAACAATAGTGGATAAAAACCTCACACTCTAAGTTGTCTCCGAGTAACTGAGAATAAGTCTGATAATAAGCAGCCCTGCTGATAAGCAATAGCGCAATAGCAACTTCAATAATAAATCTCTAAAAGACTGAGCAAGAGAATTCAAGCTTGAAAGTCTGATAGAGAGCTAACAACAATACTTTCTGATTGTGAATGATCTGCTTGATTATTAATAGCGTTGTGTAATAACACTCAACTCCTTCACAATTCACAATGTTGATACGTTGCTTCAGAACTTTAGAACTTGAAAAGAGATGTATGAACATTTGATTTATACTAAGTAATTAGGTCGTTAAATGCGATTGCCAGTTGGCTAGTGTCCGCTAGCATTCATCTAGTTCCTTATCAGAAATTGATTGTTGATAAGCGATGAAAGTTGGCCGTAAACAATCAGTCTACATAAATGAACTAAAACTGTCACTCTGCATAAATGAACTAAAACTGCTACAGGTGACAGTGTCGCCTTTTTGCGAAAAACCCGACAGTGTTTTTAAGTCTCATTTAGGATAGCCGCAAACTTTGCCAGAGTCATTTTTTTTAATATTTGAGGCACTTTGAAAAATGCAAAAAATGCGACTCTGCATATTTACTCTTAATTCCTTACAGACGAAAAATACAAGAAAGACAACACTGCATTTTTACACGAGATTCTTGATAGACAACAAATGTCTGGATTGTAGAGGAAAAAAACATGACGATGTTGTCAAACTCCATGTATTTCTGCAGATTATGTAAAAACACTTGTAAATCTGTAGACTGTGTAAAGACACGGGAAAATCCGCAGAACTGGATAAACAATGGATGAGGATTAAAACCGATTAGTCGATTAGTAAGAAGGAAAATAATCCAACACTTCCCCTTAATCTGAATCTTTGAATGCCTTGACCTTCAAACTTAGTTCTACACAGAATCTTCTATGTGCTTCCAAACTTAAATGCTTTGGTAAAAATATCTGTTGTCATATCTTGCGTTCTACAGTACTGCAATCTGACCTCTTCATTGAGAACTTTGCTTCTGACAAAATGGTACTTCAGTTCAATGTGCTTACTCCTAGAATGAAATCTAGAGTTGGCTGATAAAGCAATGGCACTGTGATTATCACAAAATAATATCGTTGGAGCATATTGATTCAAACCGATATCTGAGAGTAAGTTTCTCAACCAAATTGCTTCCTTTGTAGCTTGAGAGATTGCGATATACTCTGATTCAATGGAAGATAGAGCTACTGAAGATTGCTTGCGACTGTTCCATGAAATTGGACCATTGTTGAGGAAGAATGTAAATCCGAAAGTGGATTTACGAGTGTCTACATCTCCTGTCCAACTTGCATTTGTGTGACCACTAAGTAAATTGAGTTTGTCGTTGCCGACTGCTCCATAACAGATGCAAAAGTCCATAGTAGCTCGAAGATATCTCATGAATTTGATAAGAGCCTTCCAATGTGTTACACCAGGATTAGTCATAAACTAACTGAGAGAGCTGACTGGAAAAGCTATGTCTAGCCTGGTATAGATTATGGCGTACATAAGAGATTCTATAATAGAATGATAAAGATACTCACGCATCTGCTGCTTCTCATGAATTGTTTGGGGACACTGGTCCTTTGACAATTTGAGACCTGGTTCCATTGGTGAGAGAGCTAACTTGCAATTAATCAGAATGTATCTGACTAACATGTTGTAGATGTACCTCTGTTGTGTAATGTAGACCAACTTTTGTTTTTTTGTCTCTGTGGATTTGTATACCAAGGCAGAAATGTGTCAGAAATAGGATGGATAAATTGCAGCAAAAACTCCTATTTCCAATGCATAACTACGCCTATAAAAAATTGAACAAAGTAGTAGTGATGAAAATCACGTTCAATCTTTAGCAACTAACTTTGAAATCACTAGATACTAAGTGATTACGTAGCCAAACATAAAGCATTGAATTCTCAAACAATTTCTATTAGTTACAAAAGCAATACAAAGATGCATGCATTCTGACATATACTGAACGCAATAAGAAGATAGTATTGATTCAGAAAAAAAAAATCAGATGCTAATGAGCGCAAAACAATAGCGAATAAAAATTGTGCACTCTAAGTTGTCTCTGAGTAACTGAGAATAAGTCTGATAATAAGCAGCTCTGTTGATAAGCAGTAGCGCAATAGCAACTCTAAAATAAATCTCTAAAAGACTGAGCTTCAAGCTTGAAAGCTTGATAGAGAGCTAACAACAATACTTTCCGATTGTGAATGATCTACTTGATAAGAGCACAGGAAGCGTCGTGTAATAACACTCAGCCCCTTCACCATTCACAATAATATTTTCAGATCTTGATCATTGATATGAGATGTATGAACAACTAATTTATAATAAGCAATCAAGTAGTCAAATGCGATTGCCAGTTGGCTAGTGTCCGTTCGCATTCATCCAGTTCAAAATTTGATTGCTGATTAGCGGTGAAAATTGGCCATGAACTAAAACTGTTACTCTGCAGAAATGAACTAAAACTTCCACATACGAAGGTGTCACAAAAAGACGACAATGTTGGAATTTTGCCAAAAACCTGACAGTGCCCTTAATTCTCATTTAGGGTTGTCCCACACTTTGCCAGAGTCATTTCCTTGACATTTGAGGCACTTAGAAAAATGCATAAAATGCGACTCTGCATTTTTACTCATGATTCCTGTCAGGCGAAAAATGTGAAAAAGGCGACACTGCATTTTTACACGAGATTCCTGATAGGCGAAAAATGCAACATTGTTGTCAAACTCCGTGTATTTCTGTAGACTATGTAAAAACACTTGTAATTCTGTAGACTGTATAAAAACACAGAAAAATCTGTAAAACTCGATAAACAATGGATGAGGATTAAAACCGATTAGTCGATTAATAAGAAAGAGAATAATCCAACACTCCCCCTTAATCTGAATGCTTGAATGCCTTCACCTTCAAACTTAGTTCTACACAGAATCTTTTGTGTGCTTCCAAAATTAATGCTTTGGTAAAAATATCTGCTATCATATCTTGCGTTCTATAATACTGCAATCTGACCTCTTAATTGAGAACTTTGCTTCTGACAAAATGATACTTTAGTTCAATGTGCTTACTCCTAAAATGAAATCTAGGGTTGGCTGATAAAGCAATGGCACTTTGATTATCACAAAATAATGTCGTCAGAGCATATTGATTCAAACCGATATCTAAGAGTAACTTCCTCAACCAAATTGCTTCCTTTGTAGCTTGAGAGGCTGTGATATACTCTGATTTAGTGGAAGATGGAGCTATTGAAGATTGCTTGTGACTGTTCCAAGAGGACTAAGAGTGACTCCATCCTTACTTTCCATATTGAGTAGTTTGTAGAATTTAACCTCTCACTAGATCCAAGAAGGAATCCACCAATGGTTCCCATCTTCCTAATGACTTGTAGTAGATTGTACTTCTTGGATCTCCCTAGATTATTTTCCAGAAATTGCCTCACTAGCAACTCACTTGATGTTCACAAATACACAAGTGGCAAGATCCCCCTGATCTTGATTCACAAGAACTTTTAGGAAGGATTATACAAAACAATGCTCCAAAAAATTGGTTTTGATTTGATTCTAGAAACTCACAAAGGTTTTTCTTGTAATGATTCTCTCAAATTTGACTTCTAGTCCTTTCAATGGACTTCTAGCCATGGTTCTATCACTTCCTCATAAAGATGAAATGAAAATGAGATGAGATCCTATCAAGCTACATTATGTTTCAGTGGCAACAATAGCTCTCCTTGCTCATCAATAAGAAGCGAATTTGCCAATCAAACTACAAGATCAAAGCAACCTTTATAATCTGATAGACCTGATCATGGAGCACATACTACCATTTTCCTTGTGTCCTCTTGAACGACTTATACAGAGCATTGGCTTTCTTCATATTACTTATCTTAGAGATTTTAACTATTTTAAAAAATGTATTTCTATACCTCGGGTTGTCTTTGCATCTTTTCATCAAGATGTTCTTCTGTAACAATCTCCACCATCAACAGCCAGTAGACTTCAACTCATGCTATTTTAAAACCAATTTATTTGCAATTATCATCCATAGTAGCATATGTGTTTTCACAAAAACTAAACATTTGTAGTCTGGCCAATCTCCGATTCAACAGGAACACTTGCTTCCAAAATGTAGCGCCCTGAAATCCGGTACGTCAACTTTGGAGCCAAGAACAAGAAAACCTTCGCAGAAACTGTTGTTTGGAAAGAAAACAATCTTACCTCAGAGGCACTTGAAATGAAGACAATGATGGAAAACAACTACACTTCTAGCATTGAAGCACAAACAACCGAGATAGATGGAGCCAATTATCATCTGTGGAAATTTAAGATGAAAAAAATGCTAATGGCTAAGGAGTTGTATGACGTTGTTACAAGTGCAGAAGGGAAACCCGAAGCTGATGATGCAGCAATCTCCAGATGGAAGCTAAAGGATGGCAAAGCATTTGCGTTGACCATCCTCAACATTTTGGATACTCAGATTGGCCATGTATCCGAAGCCCAGACCTCCAAGGAAGTTTGGGACATCTTGAGCACATTATACAAAGTGAGAGATATAGCTTCCAAGTTACATCTTAGGAAGAAATTTTACTCCCTCAAGATGGCGAATGATGATTCCCTGTAGAATCACATCAACCAATTCAAGAACTTGTTGAAGCAAATGGCCATTGTCGGATCTGTCATAGACGATCAAGACGCAATGATGCAACTGCTTATAGGCTTTCCAAGCTCATATGACAGCTGGGTGATGATCATCACAACACATCCAGTATTGACTCTTTCGAGAGTCATTACAATGTTGTTGCAGGAAGACACACAGAGGAACGAAGCCTCTAGTTCCTCAGTTGATTCTCACGCTTTGTACACCAATAAGAGCACGAATAAGCAGAAGAAGAAGAAAGGCCCGAAGAAACCAAAGCAAGACCAGAAACCAACACAACACAAAGAACAATTGAATCCACAAACGAAGAAGAAGCTGTTCTGCAGATACTACAAATGAAACAACCACGAGATTCAAGATTGCCGGATATTACAAGATAAGAACAACAACAAGGGATAGTCGAATCAAGTGGCCAATGCAGCTACAGAAGCTCCACAGCCCATTCAAGAAGTGGATCATGATGCCTTTATGACCAGTCATCAAGGAGCATCCAGCGATAGTTCTTGGTTCCTAGATTCCGGTACCACTCAGCTATGACTAGCCTCATTGGTTGTTTCGAGTCCTATACACCCTACAGTACCAACAAATACATTCACCTTGGCGATAATAGCACACAAGCCATTAAAGGTGAAGGTACTGTAATATTAAGCTTTGCAAATGATCAGTCTAAGCTACTTTCTCAAGTCCTATATGTACCCAACTTATCTACGAATCTACTCTCTGTAAGCAGAATCACAGATCTAGGACATAAAGTAGAATTTGAATGTGATCAGTGCAAAGTAGTTGATAGGACAGGCAAGGTCCTAGCACTCGAAAAGAGGCATGGATACTTGTATAGATTAAGTCATTGTTTTTCTGCCTCTAGTCAGACGCTCAGTACTTCTATTTATGCAAATAAAACTTTACTGTGACATTATAGACTTGGTCACCTGAATCATGCTGCTGTACAACAAATGTCTAAGCATTCTATTGTTCTTGATCTAGACTATCCTAGAGATAAAGTCGAGTTACATGTCTGTCAAGACTGTCTAGTTGGTAAACAGACTAGAAAATTATTTAGATCAAGCCATCAACATACTGCCAGAGGATTGTTAGATGTTGTACATTCAGACAATTGTGGCCTGATGAAGAATCCTTCTCTAAAGGATTCAAAGTACTTTAAAACTTTTATTGATGAATTCTCCAGAAGGACTATGGTGTATTTTATCAAGAAGAAATCAGAATCTTTCAATTGCTTCAGAATCTTCAAGGAGCGTCCAGAAAAAGAGACTGGAAGGACGATCAAGGCCTTAAGGTCAGACAATGGTATAGAATACATCTCTACTGAATTTAAGGAGTACTGCCAGAGCCAAGGCATTGGGTAGCAATTCATCATTCCTTACAGTTCTTAGTCAAATGACTTAGCCAAGAGGAAGAACCGTACTCTGGTTGAATCAGTCAAATGTATACTAGCGCATGCATCGTTGCCCAAGAGCTTCTGGGCCGAAGCTGTCTCCACTGCAGCTTACATCCAGAACTGATGTTCGACCAAGGCCCTCTCAGGCAAAACACCCCATGAGGTGTGGATAGGCTCTAAGCCTTATGTGAAGAACCTAAGAGTGTTCGGATGCGTTGCACACGTAGATCCCGAAAGACACGAGGAAGAAATTCGACTTCCAAGGTCTCAAGACCATCTTGATTGAATGTACTTCATTTGATAATACATACAAGCTGTGTGATCCTGATACCTAGCAAATCTTGTACAACCGAGATACAGTCTTTATCGAGGATCAGTTTATCGACATCAAAGGCAAAGATATTGTTCCAGAAGAACCTTCATCACCTGACATTAACACGGCTATCCGAGCTTCGATCTCAAGCGTGTCCATTGTTGACCCACTATTCAACAGCGAATTAGACGAAGACGTTGCTGTACCCAGCAACAAGTCCCAAGAGTGGTTCATCAGTCGATTCCTCCCAGGAGATCAAGCCGAGTGCGCACACAGCCCACAAGGTATACTCATGAGTCTTCATGTCTCCTGATAGAAGAATTGACAACAGTCGAAGAGGCACTTAGCCAACCAGACTCTGATCTCTAGAGGGAAGCTATGGACAGAGAGTATTCCTCTTTGATCAAGAACCAGACATGGTCACTAGTGGAAGCTCCTATTGGATGCAATATCATTAATTGCAAATGGATCTTTAAGATCAAGTACAATGTCAATGGAGCGAATGATCGAAGGAAGGCAAGACTGGTAGCACGAGGATTCACTCAGATCCCCAACGTTGACTACAGTGAGACTTTTAGTCTTGTAGTCAAGCATTCATCGATTCGAGCCCTCCTATCATATGTTGCAGCTGCCGATCTCGAAGTGCATCAACTTGATGTGCAAACAACTTACCTGAATGGAGTTATACAAGAAGACATCTAGAGAGTACATCTCGAACTGATTCATTGATTTTTGCAGTGATCGAGGAATCCTTCACAGAAGACTACATCTTATACACCGTAGCACAATGGTGTTGTTGAAAGAAAGAACATGACTCTCATAGAAGCCGCAACGTGCATGATGGCCTATTTGAAGGCACCAAGAGTGTTATGGGCTGAAGCAATAGCTACAACTACCTACATCCAGAATAAGATCGGTAAATTAGGTGTTCCTCACATGACACCACACGAACTATGGTGGGATAGAAAGCCCAATCTGACACATGTTTGGATTTTTGGCTATGCAACGTATGCACATATTCCTGATAAGGTTCGAAAGAAGCTTGATGAGAAAGTCGAGTTAGGATATCTCGTCGAGTATGACAATCATTCGTCATACTACAGGATTTACATGCCAGAGACGAATCTAGTGAAGACTGTCAAAGATGTCAAGTTTGACGAGACCAAAACAATGGTTGACAATGATTCTGCCAACTATTAAGTCTTAGGAAAACAATACTACAACTTGCCAACCATGACAATCATTGTTGTTGTGTATGTGGATGACACTTTAATGCTATGCAGTAGTGAAGGCCTAGTTGTAGGAGTGAAGAATGAGATTTCGAAACATTTTGAGGTATCAGACCTAGGAGAAGCCAGATGTTATCTAGGCTTGCAAATCGACTACGACTATGACAAATGAAAGATATATCTTCATCAGTCAAGGTACATCCAAAAAATTTGAGATGATTTTGGGGATGACAAATTGCAAAAGGACAAAAATCCCAATGCTTGCAGGAACAATTCTGACGAACAAATATTGTTCAAAAATAGAAGAAGAGCAAAAGATAGTGTAGCACACGCCTTACAGGAGGATGATCGGATCCTTGACGTATTTAGCAAACAACACACGCCTTGACATAGCTTATGTCATATTCAGAATGAGCCAATTCAGCACGAATCCAGGCTTAGCACACTGGAAGATTGCAAAGCGAATCTTATAGTACCTTCAGCAAACAAAGGATTATGGGCTATGTTACTCTCGTGATGCAGGTTTCCAGATGCACTCCTACAGTGATGCTAGTTGGGCATCTCTCAAGGACGACTGTAAAACTGTCTCAGGAGAGTGCACCATTGCAACAGGTGCAACAGTTCTCTGGGTCAACAAGAAACAGATTATTATAGCTCAATCATTCTGTGAAGCAGAATACGTTGCAACCGTGAAGATGGCCAATGAAATTACATGGCTCAGACAGTTCCTCGACGGACTGGGTGAAACCAATCAAGAGCCACTGATTTTGTAGATGGACAATACTTATGCAATTCACCTGATGAAGGATCTCGTGTTTCACTCAAGGATGAAACACGTTGCAATCAAACATCATTTGATAAGGGACCTGGTCACGAGAAACAAGTTGTAGATTAGCTTCATTGGAACGAAGCAAATGGTGGTAGACATCTTCACCAAAGCCTTAGACAAAGGTTTGTTCGAGAGACAGAGAAAGAGTCTAGGAGTCATAAAGCTAACACACTTTGAGAGGGATATAAAGAAACAAAGTGTTTTGAACCACAAAGCTTTGCTAGCTTTCGAGCTCAAGTCTATGGAAACATAAGAGAGCAGAGCTTCGAAGAATGAAGACCCGAAGATGATAATAAAACATTCATTGGCTGAAGACCACTTGAACACGAAACCAAGACAACCTGATGACAAGGCCAAAGAGGGAGACAATGACAAGAAGATCCAAGGGGCGGCAGATCTCCATGCGTCAAAGTACAAAGGAGATCGTGAAGTACAAGGAGAATGTCATCCTGCAAAGATTGAGAGGATATCGTTGGAACGTGCCTAATCAGCTGTTCTTGTAATCTCCTGATCAACTAATCATGTCCTCCTCTCTATACACATGAAGATAGTAATTACTGATTGTGTAGATGCAAGAAATCATATTGGTAGTAAACTAATGTAAGTTGAGCACCGTGTAGCCAGCTAATGTTCAAGAAGTCCGCCAGTAAGTGTGACAAGTTTTGATTCGCGAAAGAAAAAGTTTCTTTTGCACCGATGCGCTGTGTGGTTTGTCACAACAATGCTTAAGGAATTCTTTGATAATGCAGTAGATGTTTTATACAGATGAGTTTCTTGTCTTGAATATGATCGAATGATTTATTGTCTGATAATTGTATGTTTATAGTCAACTAGTTCAATCTTATTTCACACACTGGTTTTACCTTGTTGAATGCATAAGCAAATTATACGTAGGTCAGTATTGTCTATCTACACCTTGGAGGATTGTAGATCCTATCACAGACGACAATAGACTGGAGGACATAATCGAGTTCCATCTAGGTTTGTTTTTGTAAGATTCCCAATAGTGGTAGCAGAGCTTGAAGGTCTCTCATCATTATACAGAAGGATATCTTCTTCAGCAAGCAGTGATCATCAGTTGATATGTTTATCATTCATGTTGGTTGCATGAATGATATTTCTTGCATGTGACTTTGTCATGAGAGTCTTTTGTGACTAGACGTGGATCTAAGTTGGAGTTTGATTGGTTATGCATTTGCTAGTGAAGAAACAAAGTAGTCATTTTTTATGTTCATTGTGACTTGTTGACATGTCTTCTAGCTGATTTTCTGGTGAGGGTATAATCTTAGTGGCAATAAGATGTCAGCCTAGTAAGATGGAGGATGATAACCTCATAGTTGTAGTGAGGTTTCCTCGGTGTGAGTCTTGTGTCTCAAGTGGTATGTGTGAGAGATTTCAACTAGTTTAGTCTAGTTTAGTCATATTTTGGTAAATTGTCAATAAGAGGCCAAAACTCATTTTAGACTTAGAGATAAACTTTGAAAGTTACATTCCTCACATCATATAGTGAGCTCATGATGTCCCATACTTCTTTCAAAGTTTGAGCTTCAGATATGTGGCCAATCTAAGTGTCTGATATGTTGAAAATAATAAGTGTGAAAGCTTTACCATCCTTCAATTTCCACTTTGAGTATGTTGTGTCATCTTCAAGCTTTACTTCTATACCTATGACAACATCCCACAACTTTGGGTACATTGAATCTAGACCCAAAAATAATAGGGTTTACATTTTGGAGGGAAAGCCAAATGGCCAAATAGTGTTTGGACACTCTATAAAAGGATGTAACTCGTGGAGAGACATATCTTCTCTCTTCTCTCTTCTCTATCTCATTTCATCATTATACATGGTTCTCTTTGGGTTCTACTACTCATTGGTGCACTATCTTGATGATATCTTGCAATTGTATGTGTAGAATGGTCATTTATTGCCATTTTCAGTTCCACACATGTAAAATACAGTAGGGTATTGTAATTGTACGGACAAAAAACATATTTTATGTTTTGGTTCATGTTTGAACAATATCTCTTAGAGTTTGCATCTCATTTTGTGTGTAAATGCTGATTTTTCTACATTGGCATGATTGTTGGTTTGCTTCTTATTGTAACCAAAGATCTGGGACATGGATTGGATCCTGAATGATCTGAAATACTTTACATGGTATCAGAGCTCTTGTGTTTCAGATTATGAAAGGATCATCCATCTTTATCAAGGATTTGGAGGAGTTACCAATGCTAGAGCATGCTAGATTGATCTCTACTCAAAAATCAGCATTTTTGCATGTCTAGAATTGATCTTTTGTAGGTCAAAACTCAATATAGGGTCATATACTTGATCAATTTTTGATTTTACACTTGGCTTACTGGATTTAGATGATTTTTGGAATTAGGAAGGTCTCATTGGAGTCTACAAGAAGATATATCAAGTTTCTAGGAATTGCATGTAGAATTTGAGATATTCATTTTTTGTGATTAAACCCTAATTTTGATTGGATCTCTAGTTTGTGAGGTCACTGAACTTCATTTGAGTGTGTTTCAATCTTAGGAAGTGGCAAGAATCATTATATTGAGGATAGATCATAGGTTGATCAAGATTTCACTATTCTATGTGTTGATTTTCTAGTTAGAGTGCTAGAAGAGATTTGAGAGGTTCCACATCTTTGTGATTTCTTCTTGAGTTCATTTTTTGACATTCAAGAGAGTGATTTGTGCATTTGAAGAAGTTGAAAGAAAAGATCAGGTCATTGCAACATGGCTACAAGTGGTGGATTCATGTTGGAAGGCAATGATAGGCTTACCTCAATCAACTATTCTACTTGGAAGTTGAGGATGGAGTCCTTGTTGGAGATGAATGAGTTGATGGAGATTGTTGCAGGTGTGGAGGAGAGGCCTCAAGCACCTTAATATCAAGTGAGGTATGACAAGAGAGCAAAGAAAACTCTACACATGATTAAGATGAATATTACCAGTGAACTTCTCAAGGAAGTTGGTAAGTGCACATCATCTTTGGAGGCTTGGGAAGCTTTGAAGAAGCTTTATGAATCCAAGTCTACATCAAGAGTGCTTGCTCTTAGGAAGCAAATCTTTCAAAGTTTGAAAAAGAAGGAAGAGAGTATTCATGCTTTTGTTTTGAGGGTTAAAGCATTCAATGATGAGTTAGCATGTATTGATGAAAGCATTAAGGAGGTAGAACTTGTTCAAGTTATACTTAATGGCTTGTTGGATGATCATGCTAATCTTGTTCAAAGTTTTGCTATTCAAAACACTTTGCCAAGTATTGTGGATTTGCAAGAGTTCTTGGTGAATGAGGAGTATAGGCTTCAATCAAGAGGTGGTGGGTCTACATCGACATCTCATTATGAAGAGGATGCTATGTTCATCAAAGGCAAGTTCACGGGCAAAGACAAAGGCAAGTGGTCTAAATGTCAAGATCAAGGTGAGACTTCTTATTTTGGCAAAAAGAAAGATAAGTCTAAGTTGAAATCCTTTTATTGTGGAATCAAAGGGAATTTTGCTAATGAATGTTTGAAGAAGAAAAGAGATGAAGGTAGCAAGCAAATCAACTTTACTAGTAATGATGAGGATCTAGGTGGTGGCGATTCTCTTTTGATGTGTTCTTCAAGTCCAATATCAAGTGAAGGTGACAAAGATTCATGGTGGATTGATAGTGGAGCTAGTTCACACATGACTAGTCACAAGGAGTTCTTTACTTCTTTGGTCACTTATGATGGAGCCAAGAAAGCAAATCACATGGCCAATGGTGGTGAGTGTGTGATTGAAGGTACTAGTTCAATTCCTATTTGTCTCTCTACTAATAGGAAAGCAAGACTTGATGGTGTTCTTTACATTCCTTTACTTTCAAAGAATTTGCTAAGTGTTGGTCAAATGATAGAGAAAGGATACATGGTAAAGTTTGGTGGTGATGCTTGTTTCATTACAAAGGAATAAATCTTGGTTGCTAGGGGCAATAGACAAGGTAGACTTTTCAAGCTTGATGCTTTTGTTATGGCTAAAAAAAAGGATGGAATGGAAAAAGAGATTGATCTCAACTTTCCAAATTCCCCTTTTAGAATCAATAAGATTGGTGGATCTTATGCAAAGTCTAAAAAGCTTCCTTATGCTAGATCTAGATTGAGATCTAATATGCTTTTTGGAGATGTCCATCTTTGTGCTAACTTGGCTAGTCTTGAGGATAATGATGGTGTATTAAATGGTTCTTCATGGCAAGTGCAAGCATGCAAAAGGTAAGGAAAGAGCTAACTTCATCAATGGAGGTGAAGGTTCTTCCTTGAAAAAGCTTGTTGTTAATGATTTCTTTGATCATATGGAAAAAGATGTTGCTAGGCGCATGCATGAAGAGGTGGTTCTTCTACATTCTTTTGTGATGAGTCCAAGAAAGTCATTTTTTCAGCAAGTGGAGTCACATTTCTTCATAAAGAGAGTAGATCAAATGGTTCTATCAAGAGACTTGGTGAGGGAGATAGTCACAAGTCAAGAAGAAGAGAAGTATGTGAAGAGTTCAAAGTAGGAGGTACTTTGAATGATGTCATTGTGAATGATAGCGATGAAGAATCATTATCATATGATTCATTACCTAAATCATTGAGTAGAAGTTCTTGTTTGAAAAAAGAGAGTACTTCAATCATCCTTATGTTGAAGGTACTAATCATTTTTTTCATGGCTTCTAATGTTTTTGAGGTTTCTACTTTTTATTATGCAATCATTAAGAGGGAGTCTTATGAAGGAAAGAGCAATGGAAGATTGGTTCTTGGGAAGATCCAAGGCATGGATCTCACATCTCTTCATCAACTCAAAGGATTCTATGATTGTGAATTGATCACTCATGATCAAGATGGCAAAAGGTTTGTTGAAGAAAACTACATGGAGCAAATCAAGAGGCAATTTTTTCAAGGCAAGGGAGATCTCATTGGTGAGCTTATTGAGGTTTTTTATGGACTCAAGAGGGCTGCATTTATTATGTTTTATACTCATCTTCACCTACTCTACTTCATGTTGGATGGAAAGTTTGGAATCTATCTTTTGATTTATGATGGTGACATTGTTTTTACTAACCTTTATGGAAGATCGAGATCAAGCATTGATGAGATCTTGTTGGATCTAGATCATATGTTTGAGAGGGAGTATTTCCAGAGATTCAGGTCTGAAGATATTCATATCTTTGATATCTTCTATGATCAAGAGAAAGGTAAGCAAGTAGAAGCGACTCTTTTTCCTTTACTCACATGTTTTGGAAAATTTTCTTGTGTAGATGATGCTATGCAAGTGGATATTGGTTCTCATAGTTTTCATACTGGAAAAGCAAGTAATGGATCTGGAAAACAAAGTTTGTTCAATGACTTTGATGGTCAAGTTGATGATCAAGAGGTTGATCTCAAAGGGTTTCAACAAGGCAAAAAGGAAGTTGGCAATTTGGAGGTAGTCAAGAGCATCAAAGGAAGGTTATTTGGCAAAGATGTTTTGGATATGTTTTTGCAGCTTATTGAAGACTCAAGTAAGGTCAAAGGAGCAGCAATAAAGTGTTGTTCAAGTTTACTTTACTTGTTCTATCTCATGTTTGAGCTATTTCATGTGGATGTGTGCAAATTGTCAAGATATGGTAAAACTAGCTACATTGTCTTGCAATATCTTATTGTTGGAGTTGTACTAGCATTATTGGCTGGTTTTGTTGATGGAATGAAGATATTGGAGGTTCATTATGTCATTCATTCATGGCCAAGTCATCAAGTTTTGATGATATCTTGTGGCAAGATGGAGATGGAGGCTCATTCATGGAGTTTTATGGTGGAGACATATCAAGAAAGGACAAAGTTGGAGGAGGTAGGCAGACAAATGGTCATCACTCACATTTATTGTTTGGTTGCTGTAATTTTCTAGAGAGTTTAGAGTTTGAAGCATGGAGGAATCATTTCATTCACATTCTATTTGGTTCTTCATGTTCTAGTTATATCTTGATGTGTAAAATTGATGTAAGAAATAGTGAAGCATCCAATTTGGACACTATTCTCTATATCAATTATGAAAGATACTTTAGAACTTTAGAAAGGAGATCTATAATTAGGATGGAGATCATTCTAAAGTTGGATCAAAGTTCTATTGTCAAAACTATGCCAAAACTAGTTGAAGATGAAGTGTGAGAGATTTCAACTAGTTTAGTCTAGTTTAGTCATATTTCGGTAAATTGCCAATAAGAGGCCAAAACTCATTTTAGACTTAAAGATAAACTTTTTGGAGTTATATTAGTTTAAAATACATTCAATAAACACTTTTTGAAAGTGTGGGAAATTTGGTAGTCGAGTTTGAGACAGATTCAAAATTGAACTATGGGTACATTGAATCTAGACCCAAAAATAGTAGGGTTTACATTTTGGAGGAAAAGCCAAATGGCCAAACAGGGTTTGGACACTATATAAAAGGATGTAACTCGTGGAGAAACATATCTTATCTCTTCTCTCTCTCATTTCATCATTATACATGGTTCTCTTTGGGTTCTACTACTCATTGGTGCACTATCTTGGTGATATCTTGCAATTGTATGTGTAGAATGGTCATTTATTGTTATTTTTAGTTCCACACATGTGAAATACATTAGGGTGATGTAATTGTACGGACAGAAAACATATTTTATATTTTGGTTCATGTTTGAACAATATCTCTTAGAGTTTGCATCTCATTTTGTGTGTAGATGCTGATTTTTCTACATTGGCAGGATTGTTGGTTTGCTCCTTATTGTAACCAAAGATTTGCCATGATGTTTGGAAATGAAAATGCAATAAAGTCATCCACCTTCTCACTCTCAAGGCACATAATGCATGGTAGAGAGATTTTTGCCACACCATCATGCATAAAGGAATGCTCTCTCCTGTCACCAACTCGGAGCAAATACTCGGCAAACTCCCTTTGGTTCAACACATCTACCCCCTCGAAACCCAACACCCTCATGTTTATTTTCAAATGATGGACCTTGACAGAACTCTTAATGGGAGAGTACTTTAACGATGCACCTACAACTTGAGCATGGTCTCCTCGTTTAACTACAGGCAATATCTTTCTAAAGTCGCCTCCTAAAACAACTGGTATCCCACCGAACGTAAAATCGCTCGACCTGATGTCACGTAAGGACCTTTCCACACACTCCAATGCATTTTTGTGAATCATTGGAGCTTCATCCCACACGATAAGACAACATGACATCAACAATTTACCTAGGTCTGATTGTTTTGAGATGTTGCATGAGGTTTTGTGCAGTTCCGTTGGAGGTATTTTAAACCTCGAATGAGCAGTCCTACCGCCTTTTATCAACAATGTTGCAATACCAGAAGATGCCACAGCCAATGCAATCAAACCCTTTGCACGAAGATATGCCAACATGACATTGTACAAAAATGTCTTTCCCGTGCCCTCCGGACCATCCACAAAAAACACACCACCACGTCCCTGAAGTACGTGACCATTAATGACACAATAAAAAATAGCTCTTTGCTCAACATTCAGCCGCTCTATATCGGCCTCCACACACTCCAAAATCTCATCCAGGAACATTTCTTCGCAAAAAATCCGAGATACGGTAACCGTCCTCTGCGGCAAAGTGAATCCAAAGTTTGATAAAAAATTTCCTACAGCTTGCATTATGTCCATGTCACATAGAGCTTTATCTATGACAACTTGACTAATGTTTTCACTACTTTCGGTACACCCCAAAACCTCAAATTGGTGAAAATAATTCTCAACAAAGTGACGCTCAATGACCACACAATAGCCTCCTCAAGACAATCGAGCCACTCACCGTTGTCATCGCCTCCTTCTACAGGCCTCTTTAAAAGACAACATAACTTCTCCATCCACACTATGCAGATCTTCGAAGCTTCTCGCACCGCAAACATTTGATAAAAGCACCTGTAAATATAAACACTCCCCTTTAGAAGGATGGACAAAGTACATACGACCAATCGTTGGGATTCTTTGGTCGTAAGTGCGACGAATCCACCTACGCAAGCCTTAGCTATATACAAATCTCCTACGCAAGTTTTGATATAGACAACTCAATGCCTCGAGGTCTTCACTCGCATTTAACTCAAAATACTTAGTTAATGTCATCTGGGCGTTTCTCTCTACTACATCTTGCAAACAATCTTCATCATTAAAGTACATTACGTTCTGTCCCGGAAGATGTACTGCCAAACGCACAACTACGGGTTTATGTGGACCCATGGAATATCCTAATAGTCTCCATCCTGCTTCGCTTGCAGAAAAGTACCTTGTGTTCAGGTAGTTTTCTATTCTCATTCGTCGTTCCCTTCTATGACCCTCACCGTTATAATGTCCGGCCCTTTCATGCTGCGTATATGCACACAACCTCTACATTGATGTGGCACTGAAAGTAAAGGCTCAACCATCTATTATACGACACCACCCATTGGTTTTCCAAATCTTCACCCTTGCTTCTAACGACAATGCCATTGTTTCTTCTTCTATACAAAGCATAACCATTGACAATGGCAGTCTCCTGAGCAAACTGTCTAGGATAGTTTTTGGAGCAATGCCCATCCTTCATACACAGGGCATTTTTATAACGTGATCCACATGGTCCATGCATCATGCCAGTTTTCACTGTCTCGTACAATTGAGGATCAGTTTCCCTATCATGAATCTTAGCACAAACGATATTGTCAAAATCTCTTGTAGTTATGGGTTTGCTAGCATGTTCGAGTATTATCAAAATATGTGTATGTGGCAGTCCCCTCTTTTGGAACTCCACAACATGCAATCTTCCTATGATGGCTCCAAATATTCCATCATCTTTCAAAAGATTAATCATACGTTGCAACTTCATATGAAACACTCAGGAAACTTAGTCGGGCCTATCAGCGGGTGTTTGCTGAAACTTCAACTCCCTTTTCACTTCTTGCCAATTCGGATTGGCAGTCATTGTGATGAACAGATCAAGACTACCCATCACTCTCACAACAACCATCACATCTTGGTATAGTTGGTTCATGTGGCGTGGAGATCCAATATAAGAAGAAGGCAACACCACACGTTGACCCACCTCATTTGCAACACGGTCACCAACATCGTCAACAAACCCGCATCGAATCTCCCTACAAAATTTTCGCTGATTTATGGAAATGTAAACCAAATGGTTTTGCACCAATTTTGCAAGTTCATTGCACATATACTCTTGCAATAACTTCAGCCCAAATGTATGGGTGACATATGTTGATCTCTAACCTGTAATGATAGCTATAGAATTCTGAATCGTGACTATTTTATGCCTCCCCTCATGTTCCTCTTCTGCCCACACCTTCATCCTCTACGTCCATCCCCACATCCCGAGTTGCACTACACGCACTACCTATGTGCGGTATTCCAAGATTCCAACCATCAGTCCCATAAGGAAACATGAGCATGAAATGTAACGGGTCATATGAGGAATGGAGCTAATTGATTCGTTGCAAGCCATCATGCCAAGAATGAGTGACAATGTCGCGTAACCTCTTTGTAGGGTTGCCATCCAATGGCAACAAAACTGCTATATTGTTTGTTGTTGGGGCATTGAACTGTCTATTTTCCAAGTTTCTACCACACCCATATATGATTCAAAGATGAATATCTATTGTATTGTTCACTCGCATAATTTGACGGGCACTTTTATAACTTTGTGCAAATGGATTAATCTCCATCATCACACTCTGAAGAAGACTCAACACATCAACATGAAGACGTTGATAGAGGGACAACTGTTGAATAAGTTGTGCATCATCTCCATCCATCATGTATATCTGTGAGAATGAAGGATGCTCACTGGGTAGTAAGGAACCTATTAGATGGCACATCCTACCGGAAACTCTAAAATCGTAAGCACCACCCCTCACATTGGCCATTGATTTATCGATCTTTGCCCCCAACGATGCAAAGGCAAGACTATTGTTATAACTTCTAATGGACTTACGAAAATGGACACCAACTACTTCTCCCGTTGTATACAAATGTACCAAAATAGGAGGTGGAGAAGGAATCAATGGCAACCTAACTTTCTCTTTCATGCAATAGAAAGAGCTATTTGTCTCTACTTTCCATCGTAGAGCCAAATAATGGACACATGCAAATTCCATCGATCCTACATCATGGCATGTAGGCATATGATATGATGATGCAACTCGATATAACTTCGACCTTTTGTCTCTTAAAGAAGCACTAACAACTCTAGGCTCATCATCCTCAACTGTAAATTTCAAAGCCCTAGCTCTTCGCTTTGTTGTCGACCTATGAGTCATCCTCCTCCTCCTTTCAGTTCGAGATTCCACTTCTGGAGATTGATATGAAGGATTGGTACGAAAATGTTCCGGGGTGGCCAACTGTACGATGTCGTCTCAAAATACAGTAGACCGAGAGAGACTCCCACTCATCCGTTGTCTATTACGTGCCATTATGCTATTTCTCTCCTCTTCTATCTCTACCTCAGGCAACCTATAAGATGGGTGACTCCGCACATCATCAATAACTGTAAACTCCATTGATAGACTCCTACACTCCGATGGCAATTCACTACTTTCTAAATGGTTGACGGCGATCGCACAATTACATCTAATGCCAATGGATCTTCACCATGCGGAGTCACACCTGTTTCACTACTCCTGATATGCTCTATTGCACCACTTCTTAGTGGTCCTACATTGATGTTTGAACTTAATGCAACATCTCCATGTAGGGATCGGGACACATATGCACTCCGTACACTACATACTGACAAAACCCTGGCCTTGGCTTGTGTCCTATGGTCCAATCTCTTCTTCCTAGCAGATCTACTTTCATTTTCCGGAATTTTGTATGAAACGTTGTTTTGCACACACTCCGGGGTTCTTGCTTGTTGGTCAGACTTTCCAGACATGTTGGTCAGACTGTCTTGCTATTTTAATAATTTTTTTACAACTATGAAAACAATGTAACATCAATTGGAGATGGAGGGCTTCATTATCCAACAACATTCATAAATCATGGTGTTCTCATTGAGAAATACAAAGAAAAGAAAATATTTGTCCCTACGGTCTGGACTCTCCGTCTTTGAGCCTTTCAGGCCATCACCACAATGGAGAGAGAGATCCTACTCAGAATAATATGCAGAAGTACAAAGCCTGCAACATCAATTGCAGATTGAAGGCTTCACTATCCAACAACATTCATCAATCATGGTGTTCTCATTTAGAAATGGCAAAAAAAAAAAACTACTTATAGCTTTGGTCTCCACTCCCCGTGTTTGAGCCTTTCAAATAATCAACACAATGGAGAGAGAGATCCAATCTATCAAACAAATATCTAGAACCTGTAGCGCGAGCAGAGAGAGCGAGCAAAGAGCGTTGGGGAGCAGAGAGCGAGAAAACAAGGTAAATCAGAGCGACCAGAGAGCGAGAGAGCCGCAAATCAGTGTGAGCAGAAAGCGTTGGATAGAGGGAGGTAGCGCGGGAGGGGCAGTTGGAAAATATTAGGAAGGGAGAGTGCGGGCAGGGGGTGGCCAGGCTGGCTAGCCAGCGTGAGAGAGAGAGAGAGAGAGAGAGAGAGAGAGAGAGAGAGAGAGAGAGAGAGAGAGAGAGAGAGAGAGAGAGAGAGAGAGAGAGAGAGAGAGAGAGAGAGAGAGAGAGAGAGAGAGAGAGAGATAGAGTTGGCCTACATGGAGGGACGTGACTGGCCACCGTGAGAGTGATAAAGAGCTTGGCCAACGTGGATGTACCGAGAGGGGCCAACGGGCAGAGAGGGAGAGGGAGACGACGTGCTAGGAGAGACGACGGACTGACAAGGTCATTAAGTGTGACATTATAAAAGAGAGAGGGGGGACCTAGGCATGACATTAGGTAAGTGTGACATTATGAAAGAGAGAGGGGGGCCCTAGGCATGACATTAGGTGTGACGGGCAATTGCGGATAATGATTTGGAAGATCTTAGTCAATGGAGATGGAGATGATGCACATGATGGATGGAGATGACGCACAATGGCAGGCAATGGCGGCCTCTCATGTGACGGGCACTCATGCAATGGAGAGCGATGGAGAGAGGGAGGGAGTGGGGAGAGAGAGCGCATGAGGAAGGAGGAGGGCGAATGGAGGGATGGAGCATCGATGGAGGAAGAAGGCATAGCAGGCAATTTGAATTTGAATTACAGCATGCACAGAGAGGAGGGCCCACGTTTTTGTCATGCCCAGCATGAGTTTTAAAGCAAGGCACACATCTGCATGCATTTTGTTCAGAGAGCATTTAGGCCACATAGGAACTGTTAGAGAGAGAGAGAGAGAGAGAGAGAGAGAGAGAGAGAGAGAGAGAGAGAGAGAGAGAGAGAGAGAGAGAGAGAGAGAGAGAGAGAGAGAGAGAGAGAGAGAGAGAGAGAGAGAGAGAGAGAGAGAGAGAGAGAGAGAGAGAGAGAGAGAGAGAGAGAGAGAGAGAGAGAGAGAGAGAGAGAGAGAGAGAGAGAGAGAGAGAGAGAGACCATGTGGTTTGGTTTGCGGTTAACACAACATCAAGGCCGCACAGGGCACAGGGACCTTACGATTCTGTTTCGAAACCGATTATCGTTATCGTAAGCGACCGCAACCAATGCACTTGCGGGACCTTACAGTCACTTTAGATCCACTGTTGCAAAAGGGAGGAGTAACCATGAGAACTGAAGGGAGGGGTAACCGTGAGAACTGTGAGGGCCGAAGGGAGGGGCAACCGTGAGAACCGTGAGTGAATGTGTGTGTGTGTGTGTGTGAGAGAGAGAGAGAGAGAGAGAGAGAGAGAGAGAGAGAGAGAGAGAGAGAGAGAGAGAGAGAGAGAGAGAGAGAGAGAGAGAGAGAGAGAGAGAGAGAGAGAGAGAGAGAGAGAGAGAGAGAGAGAGAGAGAGAGAGAGAGAGAGAGAGAGAGAGAGAGAGAGAGAGAGAGAGAGAGAGAGAGAGAGAGAGAGAGAGATGTTCATGTGCAAATGTAATATTGAGCTTGGCAGATTATTGTAAGGCCTGGTATTGAATATGTGAAACAGAATCATACACTTCTATTGCGCATCTTATCCACAGGTGGGGCGTTGTCGAGACAATACAAGAAGAAATCTTTCCAAAGGTGCTTCCGCTACTTTGCTGAACTTATTTAATTGATCGACGCATAAAGGCCTACAATACTACATAATCATTCATAGCATATACAAATTGCCTGCCGCAGGCAATCATAATGTGATTGTTTGACTTTGTGCATTATAAGCAGTTGGGTGAGAAATTCAAGCCGTTTGTAGCAGGGGCCTAGAGAATCAAAATTTAGACCTGCATGTGAAAGATTCAACTAGTTTTATCACATTTTGCAGTATTTCCATATTTGGCATATTGAGGCCAAAACTTGTTTTAGACTTAGAGGTTGACTTTTCAAAGTTCATTAGTCTAACATAAGCTTGATCAGATAAAAAAAGGATTTCTAGAACGTGAACCACGTTATAGAAGATCTAATTAGTCAAAAAGAATGGTTTCAGATCTGTCTAAATATTGATTCAAGTAATAGAAATCTGAAATGCACGAAGAAATTTAGATTACAAAATGGAAGCTCTGCTTTTGAAAATTCCAAACTTCATATCATAGGTGACTCATTCATGTTCTACTATTGAAATTTCCAAAGCTTCCGTAGATAACACCAACTTAAGATGCCGACACTTCAATGTGGCTAGAACGATTTCAGTTTGTATAGCTCAATCCAAGTGTGATAAGATGTAAGCAAGAAGAATATAAAGCAATTAGCTGACTAACCTTCAAGCATATTCAAACTTCAGAAAACTTTGGTACGCGTGGAATGGTACTATCAATATAATAGGGGACTGCGAACTGATTCAATTTTTAGGAAGCTAAGATATTTCCTCCATTGGTTGTAACATTGAGATTTATATTACAAATGTCAAAAAGATTTACGGATCTGGTTAATCCTCTCATTCATCTTGTGGGCTTGCAGGAAAGAGTGACGGTCAGGGCACTGGTACCAAGCCTCAATTGAGGGAAGTGGCAACTGCGATGAAAAATAACTTTGTGCAGCTGTTGCATAGATTAAGAGCTGTAGCTGCAGCAGACATAGGCTCAGAATTGTTTCTAGGAGCTCCAATTTCCATTTTTATGATGCATTCTTGTGGTGGACGCTCGATGTAGTAGTCAGCTTGAAATTGATCACTATGCATTATTCATTTTCTTTGCTTATGCACTCTCAATCATGCTTCATTTTTCACTTTTGATCTCTCAGGCGTACGTTCCTGTGAGGTTGTCTGCTGAACCTAGGCCAGCAGCAGGCGCGTCTTTCTCTCGCGAGCAGTAGGCTATCTATTAAATATCTTTACATATTCGTTACAACCACGATACTTGGTAACGGCCCCGTGAAGGCATTTGGCCATGAATATTTTATAGATAGCTTTACAATAGCTATAGATAGACATTCAAGAGTTATAGTCTATGTACGAATGATACTTCACTCTTGCAAGTTGCGGAAAAATAAGTTCGTCTCTTTCATCTAAAAAGACAACAACACCCCTCCTTGAAAAAATCTACAAAAGCGACATCACTACCGTATTGTTATACCACGCAATACTATATGTTGAAACTTTAGCTTCATGTATGCAGTTTTGCTTTTACAATCATGAATGAGCTTTGAAGTTTGCATATTCTACAAGCTTTGTTATTTAACTTCCAAATAAATGATGCAAATAGTATTGGTTCTGTGTTAAAAAACACTGTTGTGATTGGCAGAGCACAACATTGTTGGCAAGTTGCAAGCAATGCAAGGTCGATCCTTTGAATTCAGAAACTTGAAAGGACCGTGTACGACGGCGATACGATCTATCTTCTTGGTGTCCTTGGTGTAGGAATGAGTGATAAATTTCATGCATCTAATCCAGTTCAAAACCTCGACCAGTTCAAAATTCACATGATGGATAATGCGACCATGATAATTATAACATGATAAAATTTGAATTTTCAAGTTTTCTTTACACAAAAGAATCTATCTTTCAATCACCTATTTTTTTTAATCTAGAAATCTTAGAAAACCCTAGCTTTGAAAAAACCCTAAAAAAATATTCAAAAAATCTGCGCACACACACACACACACACTCACTCACTCACTCACTCACTCACTCACTCACTCACACTCTCTCGCTCTAAAAAATCCTAAAATAATTTCCAAAAATTTCACTCTCTCTCTCTCTCTCTCTCTCTCTCTCACACACACACACACACACACACACACACACACACACACACACACACACACACACACACACACACACTCCAAAAGCGTTTTTGGAGAGACCATTTGGCTATAGACACAGAATAACTTGGAATCTAACCAACACAATTTTACATCGAGGACGTCGCTAAGCAAAAAGAAGCAATACCATCCATTTGTCTTTATAAGAGCTTTGCAATCTGTGCAGGCTAAAAGTTATCGCACAAGGTATTGCAAATTTGCAACTATTAATTCTGGTTCTGCCGCTTTATGCTGACTAAAAGGCCGTGGAAATGTGACAAGAGATGGCATTATAAAACGACTCTTGAACATATTGCAAGGCACATTCCAAGGTAAATGTCATAGCCAAATTTGTTTTCTCATGATGTTGGGGGTCAGATTCAAATAATTTTGAGTCTAAAAGTAATTTATTTGATATGGTAAGAGCCCATATTTACCATTGTTGATTCACAAATCAATTCCTTTGCTCAAATAGACGACCACAACTTAGAACATTTACTATTTTTGAATTCCAGACTCACTACACTAATCCAAAACTTTTTCAAACTTTTGCTCATCCATACCTTGATATTCTCCCTTGAAAAGAACTGTTATGTTTTTTAATCAATGAAAATAATTGTATTTTGTTTATAAGATACAAGCTTGAACTGACAATTCTACAGTTTCTTTCATCCATAACTTCATTTTCTTTCAAATTCGGCCAAAATCTACTTCGACCAATATGACCAAAGTCCACCAATTCGACCAAGTTGGCCCAAGTCGACCAATTCAACCAAATTTGGCCAAGTCAACCAAAATTCGACCAAATTCGGCCAAGTTCGACAAATTCGGCCAAGTCGACCAATTCGGCCAAATTCGACCAATTCGGCCAAATTCGACCAATTCGGCAAAATTCAACCAAATCGACCAATTCGACTAAATCGACCAATTCGACAAAATTCGACCAATTTGGCCAAATCGACCAAAGTCGACCAAGTCGACCAAGTTGACCAAATTTGACCAGGGTCAAAAAATCTCTTTTTGACAAGGATAACATTAAGTCAGATTTTTACCATTGGGTCGGATTTTTTGACAAGGTTTTCATCCGACAATTTACATTCGACGATTTATGTCCGACGAGTTACGTTCGACGGGCTCAAATTTTTGGAACGACTCGAATTTTTACGAGGACTCAAATTGTTTCAAAGACTCAAATTTTTCGGAAGACTTGAGTTTTTCGAACGACTTGATTTTTTAGAACGACTCGATTTTTGGAACGACTAAATGTTTCCAATGACTCGAATGTTTATGAAGATTCGAATTTTTCGGGAGACTCAAATTTTTAGAACGACTCGAATTTTTGGAATGACTCGAATTTTTGAACAACTCCAAAAAGATTCGAATTTTTGAACATCTTGAATTTTTGCAAGACTTGAATCTTTCAGACTCGAATTTTTGCAACGACTCAAAAATTGTCAATGACTCGATTTGTTGAATGACTCGAATTTTTTGAACGACTTGAATTTTTGGAAAGACTCGACTTTTTTCAATGACTCGAATTTTTTGAGCGACTCGACTTTTTATGGATTGACTCGAATTTTTGAACGACTCGAATTTTTTGAACGACTCGAAAATTTTTAATGACTCGAATTTTTGAATGAGTCGAATTTTTTGAACGACTCAATTTTTTTTGGAAAGACTCAATTTTTCCTATGACTCGAATTTTTCGAACGACTCGAATTTTTTGAATGGCTTGAATTTTTCCAAAGACTCGAATTTTTCAAATGGATCAAATTTTTCCAAAATATTGAATTTTTTCAATGACTCGAATTTTTTTAAGCCTCAAATTTTTCCAACAACTCGAATTTTCCAAAGTATCGAATTTTTCAAAAGACTCGAATTTTTCAGAGACTCAAATTTTTGAAAAGAGTCAAATTTTTCAAGACTCGAATTTTACGCAAGACTCGAATTTTTGGAAAGACTCGAATTTTTTCGAAGATTCAAATTGTTTCAATGACTCAATTTTTTTTTTTTCCAAAGGATCGAATTTTTCCAAGTACTTGAATTTTTTCAAAGGATCGAACTGTTAACTCGAATTTTTCCGAAGGATCAAAGGACTCTTTGTAATGTCCAGTCAAATTTTTCAAAAGACTCGAATTTTTTCGAAGACTCGATTTTTTCCAAAGACTAGAATTTTTCCGAAAACTCGAATTTTTCTGATGGTTCGAATTTTTCCAAAGACTCGAGTCTTTTCAAAGACTTGAATGTTAGACATTCAAGATGCGAGATGTACGAGATCGGCCATCATCCAAATCATCGGCCGCCACCTAGATCGGCCTCCATTGCCCGACAACACTCTTTACTAAAATATATATATCTATATATATATATTTAAACTTATGTACAGTTTTGCGCATGTGTATGGGTGCACCCATGCATCCTCCTCCCCTCACCCATGCATGAGCCTTTTTTTAGTTAAAAAACTTGGGGAGGAGGATGCATGTATGGGGCACAACATGCATGGCCCTCCTCCTCCCCATGCATGCATCTAATGGGTCCACGCTCCACACCCCACGCACGCCAAATTCAAATTGCCGCCATCCTCCCTCCTCCATCTGTGCTCCTCATTAGTCCATGGCTACTCTGGCCTCCATCGCACTCCTCCTTCCTCGTGCTCAAATCTATCACGCTCCTTTCTCATGATCAAATCTAACAAAATCCTTGAGTAGGCCATCGCCACCTATGATTCTGTTGAGAGCTGATTGAGAGTCTCTCTCTCTCTATCTCTCTCTCTCTCTCTCTCTCTCTCTCTGGCCTGTAAGCATTGCAAACATAGATCTAAGATACAACTATCTTTCAGGAAATCATTCATCATCACTCGCATCCGCTCAAAATTTATACAAGAATAACAACAAATTAGTGGATCAATCCCACATGCTTAATCCGTTGCCACATGCTTAATTCGTTGATCGTTGACAATATTGGAGTCAATCATTTGGTTTTTGCTTGGGTTGTGTTTTTAAATGAGTTTTTGCTTAGGTTGCCTTCCATGCTTTTTCTCTCAGTAGCTGGCGAGCATTCATCCTTAAGCGCTGATTTCGTTTTGTGAATTATGGTGTCGAAATCCTACTCAAATCTACTAGAGCTTTATGGGGATTTTTTTTCCTTCGCTAAGGGAGTCCGCCGCTTGCCACGAGTGAAGACAGCTCCATATCTGTGCTATCTACTCAGATCTACTAGAGCTGGGATTTTCATTCCTTCGCTCAGGGAGTCCACCGCTTGCCATGAGTGAAGGCAGCTCCATATCTCTGCTACCTTGAGAATCGCTCGCTCAGGGAGTCCACCGCTTGCCATGAGTGAAGGCAGCTCCATATCTCTGCTACCTTGAGAATCGCCAGGAAAAAAGCCGCAGCAGTTCTTCTGAAGCTCCATCCTCTACAACACATGGTGAACGGACCATCATTGTTGAGAATATTTTGCCAGTGTATGCAGAAAGATGGCCTGACAATCTCTCTTGGTCCTTCGGCTGGGACGAAAATGGGTTGCCTGCAAGCATGGAAGTCATCTACATGGGCTGCTTGAAGGTAGATATCGAGACTCCTCATCAAGATGTGGTTGCAGCTAATCTCTTTGATAATTTTAATTGTGTTGCAACGTTTCTGAATTCTGATCTTAGAACCAAGTCTTATCACAACTTTTGCAACAGCAACTATGGCCTCTCTTTCACTACAACCTGCCCCTCACTCCAACTCATGGCAGCCGGTGCCAATTTGATCTGTGGCGAGCTTATGCCAATGTCAACAAACCATGGTTTGATCGCTCTCTCGCTATGGTGCTCGCTGCTCACGGATCTACGCTCAGGCAGCCTCTCCCTGCCTCTCTCCATCTCCCTACATGAGCGGAAGTCTATTGCGAGGTGCTTGGATTTTGGCTGTTGAAGGCAGAGAAAGCCACAGCTGTGCCGGAGCTGGAAATGAACGAGGTCTCTGGGGAAGATGAACAGCTCAAAGGTGAGGATGAGGACGTCCACGTCGAGTGCATTGGATGTATTTCTGGGAATCTTCAAAGAATCAGATGCCAAGTCTGATGCTTGCACTTGAGCAGGATCTTTGCATGGAAATCCATTCACGTGGAGCTTGTGGGTGTTGTCCTTCACACAAAAGTCCTCTAATGGATCTGGTGGGCAGCTACGCTTCGCTATGGGTGCAAGGCGGCCGTCACTACGAAAACCAAAATCTCTAACCTCATCCAAAGAGATTATGCCATTATCTTTAATGCCTCTACAGCAACCTAAAACCAAAATCTCTAACCTCATCCAAAGAGATTATGCCATGATCTTCAATGCCTCTACAACAACCTCTTGATAATTATTTGATGAATGTATTTCTCAAGCCTCAAATTCAATAATCCACGAAAGCAATGTCTCTCTATCTATCTGCCTGCTTGCTGGCCTGCCTCCCTGCCTCCCTCCCTCCCTCTCTCTCTCTCTCTCTCTCTCTCCGAGAATTCTTGGCTTTCATAGTAACTCAGTTCTTCGATTTTTAATGTTTGCCTTTTGCCTTTTGGCCTATTCAAAGGCTAGCGGTGTCTGTCTCATCATACTTGCAAATGCATCTTAAAGGTTTGTTTTTATCATGTAAAGGTACTGGATCAAAGCATTAGTTGCTTTATGTTGCTCATAGCGTCATTGATCAACAAGGTAGAGGGTGAGATGCATGTTGTCAGGTTATTGTTTAAGAAAAATGTGATATTTTCTAAAATCTACTGAAAATAGAGCCAAAGAGAGGCGCGGTGGTGGGTAGTGAAGATGAGGAAGATAACGGTACCTAGGGGGAGTTAGCGAGATAACTTCTCTTGGCGGGCATCAGAACGAAACAAAACCGGTTCAGAACACTCTCCATTATGAAGAATACCTTTAAATCATAACATCATTTTTTTTTCCCTTTTTTAGTGCAGTAAAAAGTGGAGATTAGGCAGGCGCCAAGAATTTAGTTGATGAATTTTTCTCAAAGTTATTTAATATTGTTCTCCTACAATTTTGCACAATCCTGGAAACTTGAAGCATAGATCATTTGAGAAAAGAATTATTGTTGGCAATTAGTTATACAAGTAGTCAATCAATTTTCTAGATCTAGAAGTAAGCCGATCTTGAAACTATTCTTTACCGCTCCAAGTTCTTTTCTTGATTCACAATGTTTTAGCTTGCATGATTATTTTCCAGCATATACTTAAGACTTATAGTTTACAATCAATGAAGAACTTAAGTTGAACGAAAAATTTCTACACTGTTTTCTAGGTGTGTGTCTATTCTCCTATCGCCATTGCAATGGCACCCGAGAAAGTTAGTTTTGTAAGCGTCTCTCTCTCTCTCTCTCCTCTCTCTCTCTCTCTCTCTCTCTCCTCTCTCTCTCTCTCTCTCTCTCTCCCCCCTAGAGAGGGGTCCTAAGGCCGAGCTATGAGTTTAAGAACTACCTTTTTTAGGGTTTAGGGTTAGGGTTTAGGGTCTGCATCTCCATTCTTTCTCTCTCTGAATCTACCATCGCACAAAATATTGACGGCAACCCAAAATCTCAAAAGTTACAAAAATTACTGGCAAATTAGTGATGGAGTGCTCTACCAAGTAGCGATGGAGGCTGATGAAGGGGATGGAGGCTGATGAAGGGGGTGCACTGGAGATAGATATGAAATTTACAAAAACAATGATAGTTAACTAAAAATCTCTTGGAATCGTGAACATTGTAAATGAGCGTAATGTCCTTGGAAGTATGCATGGAGATGTGCACAATGAAAGTAGCATGGATTGGAGGAACTTCTTGAGCAGTTTATGATACCTAAAGAAATAGGGGTGAGGACGGATCGGCCTTTTGGCTTTCCAACTCATCGAGAGAGTGGGGCAGCTGTAAGCAAGAGGGGAGCACAACTCTGGCTCCACTCATATGCTAGACCCCATGCATCATGCGAGGTTAAATACAAAATTCATAATTCGTTGGTGCATGGAGGGGGCCACCACATGGAGAGAGTGGGGCAAGTGTAAGGAGGGGGCCCACCTTAGAAATTGATTTGAATTGGATTATATTAAAGAGCATGCCAGAGGTAGGGTGAGAACTTAATATTAGGAAAAGTAGGCTCGTCTAAAAATGTATGAAAATTTGACACATTTTTTACATCATAAAAAAGGTTTCTTTGTAAAATAACTGACATTTATGGTAGGTCCCCAACTGAAAAGTGGATGAACTCCTCAAAAAATAGGATTTCTAAGAAAAAGCTAAAAGGCTTTACCAAAAGTGAGTGACATGTATGCATTGGGGAGGAGGAGCCATGCATCCAATATGCATCCACAACTCGTATCCCATTCGTAACCAAATTAGACACACAATATATGATGAACATGCTAAGGGCAAAGACTCAACTTGGAAAAGGCTTGTGGCTATTCAGGTCTATGTGGGGACATCTCATTCGTCTATTTATGGTAAAAAAGGGGAACCTTTAAATCTCACATAAGATAACCCCAATACTATGGCAATAGTTTTCAAAAGTATGAATCGTCAATGAGAAAGAGAATTGTACCTTCTGACTGGTACCTTTTGTGTTTTGAAATTCTAAGCAAAAGTCTAGACTATCAAATTGTTTGATAGATTCAAAAAGTCAAGAATGCCTTAAATTTATGGTAATATGGTTGTACAAGGTGGGAATTTAAAATTTTGTTTATGTGAAATTGGAAGACCCTAGGGAAAAAAAAAAGACGTTGCTTTGTCTCCACCCTGAAAAGTGTTTCTTCAAACCGAAACCAATAATACCTCTCAAAACCAAGATTTAAGATTGGTTATATGACTCTTGATATCTAATGGGGTGCACATGAGAGCTATATTGGAGGTACACACACATACATCAACCCATCGGCTTTCTCTTCTAAACCATCGACCGCCATCCAAATCATCTATCGTTACCCAAATCGGTCAAACGCGTTCTAAATAGTTGGTCTGCTGCTGCAATATATGCTATCTTGCAAACTTTTATGAGAGTTTTTACTACTAACGTGCAAAACATTTGTTGGGCTTTGTTGAGCTCTAAGCTCAGCCCAAACACACACGCACACACACATCCATAAAGACCCAATCTAACCCTTACCCTAAGTACACACACGCACACACAACAAACATAACACGCACACAAATACACATACCACACAAACACACGCATAAACACACACACAATGCGCACACCCCACAAACACATGCAGACCCACACACACACACAACACACACCACACACACACACAAACTCTTTTGAGCTCTCTCTCACACCACTCCTTAAACCCTAAACCCTCACACACACACACATACACACACTCCAGCCTAAGCCTAAAGCCTAAAGCCCTAAAGCCTAAAGCTACAACCTAATCCTAATCCACAATCCACACATACACACACTCCCTAAATCCACACACACACTCCGTAAACACACACACACACACACACACTCCATAAGCACAACACACATGGCACAAACACAAGACACACACAACACATGCAAATAACACACACACACACACACACACACACACACACATAGATACACAAAGCCATTAGGGCACACATGCACGCACACGCACGCACGTCTGCCATCGACATACGTCCGCCATTGCCGTCAACGACGGGCACAAGCAACTAGTATTATATATATATTTAAACCTTACGTACACTTTCTCTCATGGGTGAGGGACCCCATGCATCCTCCTCCCCTCACCCATGCAATACACTTTTTTGAACTAAAAAGTGGGGAGGAGGATGCATGTATGAGGGCCCCCTCCCCATACATACATATTGGTTCCTCCACCAGCCTCCACCCTCTCCTATTCAACATAACTGGTTTCTCCTCCAGCCTCCACCTCCCCTATTCAAGGTCTCTCTCCCTCCCTCTCTTTCTCTCCCTCACTCTCCTTCTCCCTCCCTCTCTAAGATCCATCTCTCTCTCACCCACCACACACACACACACTACACACACACACACACACACACACACCACACAGAGCAAGTAATTTCGATCAATTTTTCGTGATCTATGAATGAGTTTAGATTTGTGAATTGACTACATTGATTTATCAGTCAGAGTTAGTCACAGTGTTTTCACTAAGGCTAAATTATTTCTCAGTTATAGATCATTTAAAAATTGATAGAAAGAACCGCAATGAATTTGCCGACAGCTTTTACTGTATGTTATTTTGACTTTTGGAGTATGGTACTCCCAGGTTGAAAGTTAAATTCGAATTTTTCATTTTCTGTTGAATTTCGAATTTGGTTAAAATTTGAAATCGATTACTTGTCTGATATATTTCTAATTAATATTAATCGTTGGAAATGGGTCTCCAAGGCATGCACAAGCATCTCTTGTCTATCAACGTTGATCCATGCCTCTTGGTTTAGGCTTTCATTTTCCAAGCAACAACCATTTTTGGGAGGCTTGGCCTTAGAAAGTCAAAGTTCTCACATGAATGCCAAAATCAACCTTTCAACCAAAAATGTCATGAGGACTCAAACAACTGGCTATCATTTACACTTAGGGTTGAAAGGGTAAATGCAATTGCCGAAAGGAAGAAAGAAAAGTTGTTTTTGAAAATTTCACAAAGCACATAACAACATTAAGAACATGCTTTTAACAAAATTACAATCAGGCAGCATTACTTTTTCACTTTATTGCATGGCCTCATGAATCAGAGTACATGAGAAGACATCATATAAGTGAAGTGTGCAAGGGATTCTGACTTTTAGTATTATGCATGCCTTCTCTTTTCCAGGACACTAAAAAATGAAAATTGTTCTCCAGAATACACTGAAATGAAGAAGTAATTTTAGATATCCCTTTCATGATGTAATCATTGCTGTTGTGCAATGTGGATTGAAGACTCTCAGGCATGTGCCACTTCAGCATAGGCTAAGATAGGCTAGCACCTGGTGGCTAGTCTGGAATCCAGGGTGTCTTGCTATTGAAGCCCAATCTTGTTTATTCAGGTCAATTGGCCTCAAAGGAGTGGAATTTTCTGGTGATGCCCTCCAACAAGTTGTTTGTATCCTCTAGGGCTTTTCTCTTTCTGCTGATCCTCATCTGGGCTATTTCTCCTTGTATCCTGGAAAGGATGTAAATGATTTACTTTGCCCTGTATTCAACAAAAGTTGATGCAGCAGCTGGCCCAACCAACATGGGGAAATTCCTGCATGAGCAGCAATTGGAGTTGGACTTTTAATCATAATGGAGTTCACTTTCGAAGAACACATATTTGCAACCTATGCCGATGAGAAATATTGATCTATTGATGGGTTGTAAAAGTAGTCCTCTTCTGCTGTACCTTTGCAAGATCCAAAAATGTGCTGTTTTGGAGTTGAATGGGTAGTCTTTCTCTTAGATCTAGAGCCCTGAAATGAACACATAGACATGGCTTCACAAACACCACAGGCAAGTTTCATAGTATCCTAATGTGTTCTGACCTCCTTCTGAAATGATTTTTAGTTCTCTTTTGAAGCAGTAATTTAGGTTTTCCGTTTTCAGGAACGCTCTGATAGACCTTGTGAAGTGCAAAGCTAGCAATGTTACTTACATTCTGTGCATAGGAATCATTATGGTGCAAGTTTCCCGGTGATGGAAAGAGACTTGTACGATTCTGATAAGACAAGTAGAAACTCCAGCTGCTACTCTATCTCAATTTTAACGGCAGAAGTTATGGTTTCTGTGGAATGACTTCCAGACAGGCTATTCAATTTGGCATCCTTAATTCCTCCAGACATATTTTCCATGCCAAGAGAATTTCTGATTCCGTTTGTTTCACTGAAAGTCTATAGCTATTCCTGGAATGGAACGTGTTTTGGCAAAAAAATATGAAAATGATCCTTTGTTCTAAAGAAAACTTCTTGTTGGCCATTCTTCCATTGTTATAGTTGGCAAAGACAAGCCCAGTAGGGTGACATAAAGCTGGTGACAGCTTATTGGAGTATTCACAAGAAACAAGCTTCAGAAATTACAACAAATAATCATATCGACGGAAAATTGCACTCGGGCATCATTCAGATTACAAACATTGTACTTATCCTCCCATTTAATCTTTAGGGTGAACAACTAGAGATAGAAAGATCTTACACTGGGTGTTGAGAAAGCAAAATGAAACAACGAATGATGTGGAAAAGAAGCCGTGGTGAAAAATCTTGCACGGCCGCAAGCACCTTCACCTGCAAGAGGAATGAATGCATGAGTAAGGTTAATCTAATAAGTGCGTGATAGATAGGTAAAGTTACATGCTAGTAGAGTCATTTTGTGTAGGCCATAGTAAACTTCTCACCATATTTGAACACATCTCTACGATATTCGTTAAAAGGCCACATGCTGGATCACATATTGCTGCCAAGCTATGATCGTTTTGCAGTAGTGCTTCCAAGATGTACATTGCAATCTGCAAAGATCAGTTCATATAGCTTGCAGTTAGTATAAGGTTGTTTTACTTGGCATAAGAAATCTGGCGCAACATAGAAAAGTCTCGCAGATTTTTGAGACAATTGATCATGTTAACTCTTTGGACTCTCTAATTTAACACATGGTAGATCTCAAATTTGAAGTGGCATTTTCCTGTTACGCAAGCTATTATGAAAGGCCCTCATCAAGTCATCCGCCCCTGTGTGTGTGCGTGCGTGCGTGTGGGGTTTGGGGTGTGGGGTGGTAGAGGGTTCTGGACGTGGATTGACCAACCCAAGTTTAAAACCCACCCACACTGTTAGCAGTGACAATTGGCAATACATCCAGGAAAGGAAAAGATCAGAATAATTCACAGCACACGATAGACAAGAAGAAGACAGTATAGTCTGATCTTTCATTACACGCTGAACCTGAGAACAAAAAGGTTTCCTACATAAACTGGCACATACAGACTTACAAGCCTTGTTGTCATGCCAAGAAAACGAAAACGGGGTCATATCCTCAAAGGAGTGTCCCTAACTAAATGATCAACCATTTTCACATGGCATATGAGTTGGTTAAATGCCACAAGTCATGTTTGAATTGCCATTTCTTCCTATACACACATGGGGGGCGGTGTCTCGGAAAAAAAAATTCAGCAAACCCAGCATCTGTTAATGCCATTGAGATCCAATGAAATGGTATGTCATGCTCAAAGCACAACTAAATTCTCGAAGACAATCTAAACTGATCAATCCACCTACAATCTTTGAAGTTTGTCAAATGTTTTGCCTGAAATTTTAACTCCAGTCATTTTTAAGCATCTATATCAACCGCCACAACATTTTACATGCCAAGAAGAAACTATTATCCATAGAGCCAATCTCAGAAAACAGTTCTCTTTTCCCTATATAACAGAGAGCTTTCATCTTTTTTTGTCTTGCTATGCTTTTGGGCATTCGGTAGACCTTCTCTAGAACATCGAGGGAGTTAGGTTCTTGCAAATCAGCACCGCTACCATAGACAATTCTAGCAAGGATGGAATACATACACAAGGTGCATTAATGATGATTGTTTCAACGAGGTTAGGAAGAGGTTCCACACATTGATATTATCGAATTGGAGTCTGAAATGATGATGCAAAACACCTACTGGCATGAGAGAAGCCTTCTTATCTAACCATAGGTGAAAAATGTTCAAGGTGAGATATAACAAACTGGGAACCTGACAAGGAGAACAGTTCTATGATTTTGTTTGTTATTAATGTAACTTATTTAAATGCCAAAATTGGCTGGAGACACAGTTAGTATCAAAAGGTGCGCTTAGAAAATATTTGAGAATATATTTGCCACATATTCTTGAGATTGCAGCCAATTTTACGAGGACCATACACATTATTGGCAAACTCTGCGGACAATCATCTTGAGAAGTGCTGCTTAATATTGTCACAATGCATGAATATGGAAAGCCTCACATGCAGCCTGATTCTCGATTTGAATCCTAGGAGCACAAAATTCTAGCTGACTTGGAGAATTCCGGATCTGAATCTTTCATTATACATTTTTTGATAAAGCTTCGAATGTGAAGGTGCACACTTCCTGATCATACATCAGCAGAGTGTTGAAGTGTTAAATCTAATGATCAGCAGCTAATGATCATCATTAGCTATTGGAGAGCTTAATGTTTCATTCAGTTCAGGTAAGGCTAATGTTCTGACAATCCATGACAAGATATAATGATTTTTACTCAAAAAGATTTATTCTGGACAACCTGGCAGATATCAAAAAATGCACTGCAGTCACTTTAATGGCTCTCAAGAAGATAACTTTCTGGAGAGCTAACATTTAATGATCACAAAAGTAATTAGTTGGAACAATATTACAATTAACTGCAAAGTACTCCAACAAAAAGATAAGCAAGGCACTACTATCTGGGGTTAATATGTAAGACAATTTTGTGATGTAGCGTTAATGTAGCATAAGTCAAAATCCCTAAGACTTCGAAAAAGGCTGTAGCGCCCTGACGTAAATGTTTGATCTTATTTTGACTTTCTTATCTTTAAAGAGGACATAAGGTGGAACATGTTGCATCCACTGATTGTGGGCTGGTGGGCAGGTGCACCTCTATGAAGGACTTGGACAAGAAGTTTATCAAGCTACTTCAAAAAGTGTTTTGCTTACCACTTTCGAAAGTTCACTTCCAATCTGCATTGCATGAAGACAGACTTGGACAATGTCACTCTGCAAAGCCCAATAGATTACTTCTGCTTCACGAGCCTTGTGCACATTAAAAAAACACAAAATCTTTAGTTCATGGAACAAATCAACGGAATTTGCAATATAAATTCTATAGACTAATGACTCTACCTGACACACAATTCCAATCACGAGAGAGGGAGATAGCTCGAACATTCTCATAGACCTCTTCTGTATGTTCTGACAGAATAAAAGGAATCAGGTAATTTGGAATATGTGCTGCAGATCAAAAGTATGAACATGGTTAGCAAAAGTGCTAACAAATCTTACCACCACATTGAGCAGCTTGGTTGGGCATTCAAATTAAGTGCTCATGGACAATAGTGCTTGTTAAAATCCACAAATTCCACAAACAAAGGATATGATATTACTACAATGTTATAATGCTGTTAGAAAAGCTTTGAAGAAGCTACATTTTTCATAAGCTCTCTTAGGAGAGAAGCTCTTGTGAGTTGACTTCAATTTATTCTCGTCATTATCAGAGTAGTTTCGAACAACATACAAAAAACCTGGAAGTATACCTTTCACTAGTAGTCCACGAGTCTCCTCGTTTGAAGCTACGCTCTGCAGACAGTAATAAGTGTGTCAATGTCACTAATCTAGACAGTTTGTGGCCTATGTACAGTTTATTTTGATCAAGATTTAAAATTTGACCACAAGCTCTATATTGAGTTCTCACTTCTAGATATAAGATGCCATTAAATCATGG